>JACXGI010002184.1:39968-77486 GCA_016801175.1 Esox masquinongy
AAAAAAAAGCTTTGATAAATCTGCATCATCTTACTTGACCCTTAGCTGCATTTCCAATAGTACGGTTTTTGGAGGCCAGGGACACGCAAGCCCTAGGGAACAAAAACAAATACACAAAATAAAATAAAACTATGCAAAACATTTAGGGACGCTTTCTTGGACACAGATTAAGCATAACCTGGGACTAAAAACTCCATTGAGCTTGATTTTTTGTCCTAGACTGGGCTTAATCTGGGTCCGTAAAACTGGGCTTGTGTAGTTAATAAATAATAGACTACATTGTGGTTTGACAGAAATTAAAAACCCAGGTCAAATCAATGAAGGTGGGAAATCTGTAAATTATCAGACTTCTCATTAGAAGTTAATTTCACAAATACAAATTAGGGCATTTGAATCCTCAACTAAAATATCACTTTTTATTCAAATGACACACTTACTCTATCAGTTGTGTTGCTGATAAAGACTGATCCTTTGATGAAAACAAATTCTTTAACTGGCACTGAAGGTTTCACTCTCCACCACCTTACCTTTCTCTACTTTTCCTCATTATTAAATTAATACTATTTGTTATGTCTGGGATCAATGCCAATTGACAATGTGAGTACAGACTATGCATAAAAAAGTATGGCTGTAGTTTGTCTGGTTCTTGGAGATTTCCTTCTTTGGAAAATACAGTTGTAAATGAGGTTAAGCAAGTATTGGTGACCCGACACCATAGCCTAGGAGGTGCAAATGATGTCAAGATTTATTTTGCTTTAAACCATAAGACCCTAATGTGAATACCCTTGTATTCAGTTACCTCTTGCTTACTACAAATGTATTCACTTCATGGGCATTTGTTATACTCTACCTCTGATAGCAGGTATTCATGACAACAGACAAATCATTATTCTTGCAAGAAATAAAATGCAACATTTTGCTGACAATCACTGCATTGACCTGCTTTGAAAAAAACATCAACAAACCATTGCCTACCGGCAAAATAACAAAAAGCAGGCCTATACATAAAGTAAGATTAATTTAATAGGGACCAAAGTTGGTAAAATCTGGGCGTCTCCTAAAAAATCCTAAAAAGGGCCAGATGCCGAGACTTCTGCTGCATTTATTTATTTTACCTAATGAGAGGTCATTAGGTAAAATAAAATGCAACAGACGCCTAAGAAAGAAGACGTTTTAACGCTGTCATAATCATGCTGAAAACAAACCTATCAATAGGCTATATGCACGGATGAAAAACATATAATCCAATATAATGCCATCCATGTAAGACCATCATCATAACACATCCATTGTAGAGGGCTTTGATCACTACGCCATCAGGGTAGGCTAAAGAGCGCATCCAGTCGCAAAATTAGCGTAACAAAGTCACATTCTATAACCTAGGGAAGACAATGGTATACTTACGGCGTACATCTGTCGCTGTACTCATTGGCAATTGTTTCAATGCCGCCGCTTCTGGCAACAGCAATGTAACAATTTTGGAAACCCACATCAATACCTACTACTGACATAATGTAATGCGCGTGGCTTGTTAGTTGGCGCTGTTTTCCGTAAGGATTGACACTTGAGCCTTTCGGATGAGAAAAATAAAATATTCCACTATGCGAAGCTGTTCGCAAAACTATCTTCAGTTATGACTTTCGTTTTCAGCATAAATTTGAGACAGTTATCTTAATCAGCGCAAACTGAATTAGGCCTTCAAGCTGTTATGTAAGGCAAGCTGTTTATAGCAAACTCATACAGCCTAATCCCAGTGAGCGAGGATGTCCACAGGATTCTGTGCCTCTGTGGCTACTGTACCAACCGGCAAACTACACAAACATGCGCAATTGTAAAGAGCTGAATGCCTTTAATCCCCGCCCCCTACTATCTGTTATTGGTTACATGTCACCAAAGGTGTATTTGATTGGTGCAACAGACCATCTGTGAGAGAAAAATCTAGAAGTCCTAGAAAGGGAACCGGCCCTGACGTCATGCGTGACAGTGTATTGGGTACGATAGGATATGGTCTGCATGTGTAGGAATACGTGCATTGGCCCGGAGAAGTATTGCCGTTTGGCAGAATGCAATAAAAACAACTAAAAGGCTATTGACCTTAGTAATGATCGGTTTTGCAGACCACTGCCTATACTGCCGATACTGGTACAAGTTATTAAAGACTACAAATAATTTCCATAGGCCTATGTCCTTATAGAAAATAATTGCGCATAACAGAATACTTAGTTTTCCAAGAGAGATCTTGGTAAGTAGTCTAGACTCTAGAGTATTAAATTGGGTGGTTCAAATATTGAATGCCGATTGGTTGATAGCCATGGTACGGGAATGACATCACATAACTTTGACGTCACGTAAACAGTTTATAACACCCCGGCATTTCGGGGTTTATTATATTGCCAATATAAAACAGCTAAGGACCGTGTTCAGGCCCTCCGCCATGCATCATGCATAAGAACAGCTCCAAACCTAGAGAAATTGGCCATATACCACACCCCCTCGTGCCTTATTGCTTAACTGACACACCCTCTATTGACATAATAAAGCCAAATTATTTTGGAGATCTTGAGACACTGGACTGCCGAACAGTACGAAAAGTGGCCAGTATTACATTGAAAATATGCAGCCTGTTGTTGCCAAAGAGTATTTCCAAAATATGTTCAATTTCTTCATTTGAATACATTTTATATAGGTTTCAGGAAACCTAACCTGAAATTCCACTTATTAGCATATGACCTGCCTCGATGCTGTGCTGTTCAACAGCTATGGTGCTGAATCTGCGATCTATCCTTTGTTTTACGCTATAATGTCGCTGTCCATGGTGCTGAAGTTTAAGGAGTCATGTAGCCATTTCCGGAATCTAATACTTAGGGCTATTTTTAACAAAAATTGCCTCCTGTGAACGACAACCTGACCCCATAAAAAATAAAAACCTGACCCTAGCCCTATCTGATTTCATGGTTCCAACTTAACTATATGGTATATTGATTGAAGGACTTTTACTTTAATTTCATAATATTGATGAAGTCTATATATTTTTTAGAATTTTAGTGGATATATTAAGTCTGATTCGCTGAGGCATTATTTTGCATTTAGAATGTGAATTAAGTGATGGATAGCAGTTACGTGGAACGTCGCGTTGTTGCGTCGCTTGGAATACGGAAGTGATTGAAGAAACTGTATGCTAATGTTTCTGTAGTCTACTGTGTTACCAGCTAAGCTAACGTTTACGGTGTCATCAAAATGGGACTGTTCGGGAAAACACAGGATAAACCCCCGAAAGACCTAGTAAGTGGAAGCTTCTGGTGAGGGTACACTCGAGATATCGTAATAATTTAGTTAGATTAAGGTGGCTCACTACGAGTATTACTAGCTGGCTAGATACCTTTACAGCTAGCCAAACAAATCATTCCTACTAACTACTGTTAGCTATGGTGTAACTTTTGTTAAATTTCGCTAGTGGTATTTAAACTTTAATGTAACGACGTTGTATTCTAATCAAAGTAATATAGTTTGTTAGTTAGCATTCACCAAACCAGTTGACGTCGACATAGCCAACTACTGTTAGCTAGCCAACTGTTTTTGAGCAAGAAGAAGCTAACGCACGAGATCCTATCTTTGTATATTTTCTCAACTATTATGTTGGCTGAAGGTAGTTGGCGTCGTGTTAACGTGCTAGATATCTTGTCCCTTTGTCCTTCAAATTTAACAAATATAACAAATAGTATTTACTTAAATGAAATCGCTAACTGTGCTGGCCTACTGTTCAGCTAATGTCACACCACACTCAGGTACTCATCGTGCAGCAGCACCATCTGCGGCTCGGATGTTATTTGTAGGAAATTGCGTCTGACTGTTAAAATTTTGCTAGTCCTTTGTAGAAACGTTACTCCCTTTTTCTGTCATTTAAGGTAAACGAATGGTCCCTCAAAATCCGGAAGGAAATGAGAGTGATTGACAGACAAATTCGAGGTGAGAAGAAGTGCTGCAATAGTCGGGACCCTCATACTGACGAGTGCAACGTTTTTTTCTCATTTTGAGCATTTTTTTTTTGAGAAAATAATTTTGGGATACACTTCAATAACACATGCAAAGGATTACTGCTGCCACATAATATTCTGTGTTACAGTTTGTCGTGAGATATTTTATTATAGCAGTATTTCATTGTTTATCTCTTGTATCTCAGACATTCAGAGGGAGGAGGAGAAGGTAAAAAGATCCATCAAAGATGCTGCTAAAAAGGGACACAGAGATGTGTGTGTGGTTCTTGCAAAAGAGATGATCCAATCGAAACGTGCAATCAGCAAACTGTATGCCTCCAAAGCCCAAATGAACTCTGTACTACTCAGCATGAAGAACCAGCTTTGTGAGTGTGAAGGAAACTACTGACGTAGCACTGGCTGATAAAATATCTTGAATATGCCCAGGATAAGTTAATTTGAAGATCCAATCTGGAATTTTCTCAGCCTCTTATTTTTGGCTGGATGTGTGTTGTTTTGTTTATATGTGCATTACTTATGAGTGGAATCACTAGCAAACCTAAGTCATAAAGCAAGTGGTTTAGATGACTTGTAATGCTTCATAAATTTGGAAACAAGTAGAGTCATGAATTATACCTGGTCAGGCCGAGTTTTCTCTAATATGAATATGCAACAAAATGCTCTGTGTCAGCTCTGAAGGGGTTGTGTGTGACTGTTCTTTTTTCAGCTGTTTTGCGGGTAGCAGGTGCACTTCAGAAGAGCACAGAGGTCATGAAAGCCATGCAGAGCTTAGTGAAGATCCCAGAGATCCAGGGCACCATGAGGGAGCTGTCCAAGGAGATGATGAAGGTCAGTTGTATATTTAATGATTCACTGTGACTCCTTTGTGACTGTTGGGAGCATAAATCAATTACTGCTAATTTCTGGTGAAAGTTTTGTGTGTGATTTTCTCTGTTGTTGGATATTTCTGTCACTGAATGTTTTCAGATCTTTAACCAAATTGAATATTAATACAACCACATAATTGTTGAATACTTGTTGCTGATTCAAGTTAGTTCTAGAATGTACATATATTCCTGATAAAGGGGACAGGATTTAAACTAAAAAAAACTACAGTCCAGCAGATCAAGATATCCATTGATGTGTCAAAGAATAACAAGCAGAAGCGTGCACCATCACCACTTTATGCAAACCACTAGTTTTGATAGAAAGTGGAGACATAAAAAGGAACCAACATAGGCCAAAGTATTCCACCTCATCTGTGAAACATGGTGGAGGTGTAATGGTTTGGACATGTATGACAGCAACTTAAATTGGCTTACTTATCCTTCGTTGATGTAACTTCTGATTGCAGCAGAGAAATTCTGAAGTGCACAGAATCATCTAGTCTGCCCAGATAAAAAGCCTCTGAACTCAGTGAAATTCTTCATCTGACAGGGATTAAAAAAAAACTCAAATTAAAGCAGACTGTCAGCACTTGGTTGTATCATTTCTATCCAAAGTGCTGGAGTAGAGCCAAAAAGTATCACTGTCCAAATAATTTTGGTCTTCCATTTATATTTCAGTCCATTAAAAATGTTTTTCTAAAGGTGTTTCTTTGGTGCTCTTATTTTTTATTAATGTATTTTATTTACAGGCCTATGTTAAGAAAAATACTGAATACTGTTTTGTCATGTATGTCATATAGGCTGGTATCATAGAGGAAATGCTGGAGGATACCTTTGAAGGCATGGAGGATGATGATATGGAGGAGGCAGCAGAGGCAGAAGTTGATAAGATCCTCTTTGAGATCACAGCAGGTAAAGTCAATCCCTCTGATAATAAACATAGTCTCAATTGGTTGTTTGGGTCTGTTTGAAGGGCAGTAGGGATGAAAAAATGTTGCACATGCTGACCCCTGGTGGTTTGTTCCATATCAGGTGCCCTTGGCAAAGCACCCAGCAAAGTCACAGACGCCCTGCCAGAAATGGAGCCTCCTGCAGCAGCCGCGGCGTCAGAAGATGAGTCGGAGGAGGACATTGAAGAGATGCAGTCTAGACTGGCAGCCTTAAGAAGCTAAGATGGACCTCTTGATCTTCAGCCCCCTTAAACTCCTTTTAGCTGCCCAAGGATGTACAAAGACAATTTTGATGTATGGTTTGCCTAGTGTCTTCACAACTACGTATTGCGTCCTTCTTTCACTTCATTTTTGGGGATTAGCTTTGGGCTGACAACCTTTTAATGCTTAGAGCTAATCATACCAGATCAGTTTTCATGTAAGGGGGCTTTTATGACCTTATATCTGGGATTACGTGTCTTATATCTACCAAAGTGTTGTGTGGCTGTACACCCAACGTTATGCATCTAACTCTCAAGATGCACTGTACATTGCTGAAAATAACAGAGGCCCATATATATCTAAGTGCTAAGTTTGGTCTGATTCTTTTGATCTTGTATTTTGGGGAAGCTAAGGCTTCACTCTCCAATTGGGTGGAATTATCAGAGACTTACTCTGAGATGGTCACTGACACACCCAATCTTTAATGGAGGTGTTTTGCAGTACATTGTGATATTAAATTAGTGACTGATTTAAATCCAAGATGTTGATGATGCATAGTTCCAAAATCTATATACATTTTCATACAGTATATTTAATTTACTTCCAGAATTAATTTACTTCCAGAACACTAGAACTATAAAGCAAACTTGCTGTTTTGGTAGTTTGTCTCTGTACAGTCCTCTGTACAGCCCATATTGTACGTATCTATTGTATATCATATGTTGTCTAATATAAAGTTATTTGAAGGACTAAAGAATGCACAGAAATCAGAAACACATTTTGTACATTGAAATCCATCTTCATTAACTGTATCTTGTCCTAACAATTTGTTTTGCTTTTGCAGTAACACCTAATGATTAGTATTGTCATTTTCATCCCTGTGGTTTATGGGATGTTTTCTTATGTGCTCACCTTTGTTTTTATGTGGGTGGGAATTTATGGAAATAAACATGGTTGATTTGATTGTTGCCTGACTTCTCTTCATACTGTATGGGAAAGAGAAACAGCCGTAGAAGGCTTTTCCCTTGGTTTTGAAAGGTAACAAAGGGGTTACCTTAGTTTCCTCCCTCAGCAGGTTTTGTGTAAAGTAACAAATTCCTATTTGTGTCCTCTGACTGTTGATAAGTTACCAGTCCAAAAAGCATTGTCACTGTCTGTTATGTTGTAGTTGAAAAATCCTGAAATGATTTACAAGCCTCTAGTAATGGCAGTTGACTACTTTTTACTATCGATTTGAAAATGGGTGTTTTGCTATTTATACTATTTGCTCTACTATTGTGAAATTTAATGTTGATTCTGTTTAATGCCTGGTCCTCGATCATACAGAAGGGATTGATACTGGTGATAAATATTATTTTGATTGTCTTTTACACTCTAGCAGCTTAAAGCTGCAATGCAGTATACTGACATAAAAAGCTCCAACCTCAGACCCCAGCTCTCTAACTGCTAAATGCCTGAAACGCTGTGTATGCATTGTCTGTGCATTGGCGCCCCGTTCTCTTCACAGATGAGAGCAGGTTCACACTGAGCACATGTGACAGACGTGAAAGAGCCTGGAGAAGCTGTGGTGAACGTTATGCTACCTGCAGCATCATCCAGCATGACCGGTTTGGCGGTGGTTCAGTGATGGTCTGGGGAGGCATATCCTTGAAGGGTCGCCCAGACCTCCATGTGCTAGCGATTGGTACCCAGACTACTGTTAGGTACCAGGATGAAATCCTCAGACCCTTCGTCAGACCTTATGCTGGTGCAGTGGGCCCTGGGTTCCTCCTGGTGCAGGACAATGCCCGGTCTCATGTGGCCAGAGTGTAGGCAGTTCCTGGATGACGAAGGCATTGATGCCAATGACTGGCCTTCCCCAGACCTGAATCCAATTAAGAACCTCTGGGACGTTATATATTGGTGCATCCGATACAGACTGTCCAGGAGCTCACTGATGCCTTGATCCATGTCTGGGAGGAGATCCCCCAGGCCACCATCCACTCTCATCAGGAGCATGCCCAGATGTTGTCGGTAGTGCATACAGGCACATGGGGGCCATACACACAACTGAGTCACATTGTAAGTTGCTATGATGAAATTCACGCAAGTTAGAACAGGCTGTAATTACAATTGATTACTTTGATTTTTGGTCAAGCCCTCAATTGGTTGGTGATTTTGGTTTCCATTGACCGTTGTTACATCATTTTGTTCTCAACGAATTACACCATGTACAGTAAAGATTTTGATCTTTAAAATACTTTGTTCATCAAGACCCGATGTGTGATTTAAGTATTCCCTTAAATTTTTTGAGCAGTGTATAAATGAAAATCCTGATCTAATCTACTTTAGAAAAACTAGTCTGTCCAATTACCAAGAATTCAGGGAGTGGTCACTATTGGGTAGCAGTAACACAGAGACTTGTATTACATACCCACACAAAACACAGGACAAACTCTCTCTACTAAGTGTGTGTAAAGGTCAAATGTCTGAATGTTTCAGTGTTCAAAGTGTTAAAGTATCTACAGTGGATATAAAAAGTCTACACACCCCTGCTAAAATGCCAGGTTTTTGTGATGTAAAAGAATGAGACAAAGATAAATCATGTCAGAACTTTTTCCACCTTTAATGTGACCTATAATGTGAACAATTCAATTGAAAAACAAACTGAAATCTTCGAGGGGGAAAAATGAAAAATAAAAACCTTACAATAACCTGGTTGCACAAGTGTACACACCCTATTATAACTAGGGATGTGGCTGTGTTCAGAATTAACCAATCACATTCAAACTCATGTTAAATAGAAGTCATTACACACCTGCCATCATTTAAAGTGACTCTGATTAATCACAAATAAAGTTCAGCTGTTCTAGTAGGATTTTCCTGACACTTTCTCAGTTGCATCTCACAGCAAAAGCCATGGTCCGCAGAGAGCTTCCAAAGCATCAGAGGGATCTCACTGTTAAAAGATATCAGTCAGGAGAAGGGTACAAAAGAATTTCCAAAGCATTAGATATACCATGGAACACAGTGAAGACAGTCATCATCAAGTGGAGAAAATATGGCACAACATCGACATTACCAAGAACTGGACGTCCCTCGAAAATTGGTGAAAAGACGAGAAGAAAACTGGTCAGGGAGGCTTCCAAGAGGCCTACAGCAACATTAAAGGAACTGCAGGAATTTCTGGCAAGTACTGACTGTGTGCTACATGTGACAACAATCTCCCATATTCTTCATATGAATGGGCTATGGGGTAGGGTGGCTAAACGGAAGCCTTTTCTTACAAAGAAAAACATCCAAGCCCAGCTGAAGTTTGCAAAAACAAACATCAAGTCCCCAAAAAGCATGTGAGAAAATGTGTTATGGTCTGATGAAACCAAAGTTGAACTTTTTGGCCATAATTCCAAAAGGTATGTTTGGCGCAAAAACAACACTGCACATCATCCAAAGAACACCATACCCACAGTGAAGCATGGTGGTGGCAGCATCATGCTTTGGGGCTGTTTTTCTTCAGCTGGAACTAGGGCTTTAGTCAGGGTCGAGGGAATTGTGACAGTTCCAAATACCAGGCAATTTTGGCACAAAACCTTCAGGCGTCCGTTAGAAAGCTGAAGATGAAGAGGAAGTTCACCTTTCAGCAAGACAACGACCCAAAGCACACATCCAAATCCACAAAAGCATGGCTTTACCAGAAGAAAATTAACATTTTGGAATGGCCCAGCCAGAGCCCAGACCTGAATCCAATTGAACATTTGTGGGGTGATCTGAAGAGGGCTGTGCACAGGAGATGTCTTCGCAATCTGACAGATTTGGAGAGCTTTTGCAAAGAGTGGGCAAATATTGCCACGTCAAGATGGCGTACTGTATATAGGCATATATACAGTACGCCATCAAATATTGCCACGTCAAACATTGCCACTGTATATAGGCATAACAGTCGCAAACAGAATCTGCCTTCCTGATATTTTGGCCAAATTTCACTTTTTCTTTAGCCAAACCAATCTCTAACCAAACTGACCTGCCATCACATGTCCTTAGTCAAGCCAACTAAACACATTTGATCAACATGTCCAAGCTATCAAAAACACACCAACCAAAAATAATATATACATTTTAAAGAAACTAATATGACAGGTTTGTGTCAAATGCCCACTGGAACCGCTAATCTTCGTAGTTATAATATTACATAGTTTAATTCATTTGTATTAATTAAAACCCCATCCTTGAGTTAAAACTCTTTAATATGTATCACGTTCATTTCTGCGTGCTGCGCGGCATTTCACGCCGTGGTTAGTCCTCGCTGACGTTGCTGTCAAATGGCAACTGCCAACGCTCAAGGAAACTCCTCCCTATTGACAGCACGCTCTGTCGCCTACTCAGCGCAATGGTATCTTGGATTATTTCTAGACTTGTTGTGTAAGTTAATTTTATCACGTTCTATATTCTTTCTAAAAAATACCACATCGAGATGCCATTTGCTGTTAATCGGCGTTTTTCCGTGAAACTAAGCGCGTGTCAGCAGTGGCGGCTTTATACCCTATTTAGCCTACTCCGGGGTTTCAGACAAGACAACATATTGTGATCAGTAGCTAATGACTGTGTTATTTGTTATTTTAAATGGGTTTTTGCCATTTCAGGGCACATTTTTTAAATTTCATTGTCATCATATTTAAGGGGTCGTAATGGTTGTTTATTATGTATTTACATGCGGTTTCTTTTCATTCCAGACAAAGAATGACGTGATTAACAAAATTAAATATGTATATTTGAATTGATAGGCCTATATGTCTGCTCATCCAGGGCTTCATATGTTGAAAATCAGAAAATATCCAGAATGCTGCAATCGATAAGGGAATTTCAAGCATTAAATGCACATTTTACTGAATGAAATGCTTTAAAGGCACCGGGCTGTGGTGAACATCTATTTTATGATACAGTACTCGATATCCTTTATTGGAAATACAAAGGGATGGGTCAGCCCTCTCAGGTTACAATACAAGTGTTGCATATCATTGTACTTCTTTCCCACGCATGTTCTGAGCCATTCGAATAACACGAATACCCACGTTCATCCATAATGATAACAACATTTATTTCATATAGCGCTTTTTTATTACAAAACGATCCACTGATCGTTTCTATTGTTTTGTATGGCGTAATGATTAAAGGTGTTCACAATATGTATATATATATAGAATTGGAGTTAGCCAAATCTCAGAATAGAAAGTCAATTAAATTTAGATCATAATATCATATTTCATTGCTTTTTCAGATGTGAGGCTCCAACTGTCTTCTGTCTGTCTTGGCATTCAAAAGTCTAACCAATCATTTTCTTTATTGTTTTGAGTTCTTCTGCAGAAATATTGAATGCATTTTGAGTATCCTTGTGTGTTTAAAACTTTATGATCATACAGGACAACCAGTGTCATTGAGTAATTTGAGCAGGTCAGAGTCAGCTGTCGCAAGACTGTTGCCTCAAGCCAAGGGGTCCTGTAGAAAAGTTACAGCTTATGGTCGCACAGGTGTAGACTTTATGTAGCCATGTTTGATCAGAATATAAATTAGATTACATTTTAATTTTAATGATTTTTCCAAATATGTCTTAATTTCAATTACACATTCAATTTAGGCCTATTTTTCAATTAGCCTACTTCTGACTGCATTCAGTAGTTAGTAGTTTGCTCCACATCTCTCCAACACAAGGCCAAAGCTATGAAGACAAGAGTGATATATGTAGAATCAGATTAAGGTGTAGAGCACACCCTTTGTATTCTTCATTCTGTTTTTCAAAATAGATTTTAAGTTGCTTTTAATCAGAAAACATTACGTGCTTGAGGCTGTAAGGGACAATATTAAAGGTCCAAATTGATTTGCTTTCACACTTTGGTCCTTTAGTTGTTAGACACCAGCAACCAACTCCAAATGAAAACCCTACAATCAAGGCTAGACATTTTCAGCTCTCTTGTGCATGCACTAATGATGCAAACAAACACAACTGCCTAAATAGAGACAACTGTGAAGCCGATTGTCCAAATACTTAAAAAAAATGTGCTGTTTTTTCTTTATGGTTCGTCTGATATGATGAAAAATACCCTGAAATTAAAATTGAAGTACAAATTCATATAAAATCTGTGAAAAGAAACTGGTTTTCTAATGGATGTTTCTAACTGTTTTTCATACTTGAGGTTATTAAAGTTATATGGTGAAAAGCATAGTAGCAAGCAGAGCTGGGCACCAAACTGTTAATCGTTAATTAACAAAGTTAACATTTTCATTTAACTTAACTGTGAAAATCATTATCGGACTAATTAACTTCCATTACATTTAACTTCCGTTAACTCAAGTCCGCTAACCCAAAAACTTTATAAATATACTTTTAAAATCTTGTAGAGTCTATGAAGCCAATTTTTGCTTCATTCCAGAGTGGGGAACAAGACCAAATCCAATGCTTGCTGCACTGAATATCTAGTTGTTATTTTCATAGTCAAAAATGTAGTTCTCTGCAGTGAGATCGCGCGCTAGCAAAGGAATCAGTTTGAAGGTCAAGAGTGAAAAACACTCGGGAACCCTCATATTACTTGCGAGCAGCTATTCGTGTGTTGTAAACATCATCTATGATTGGCCAACAAAGAATGGCTTTCTAGTATCTGTGAAATGGATTGACTATTTATTGTTATGATGAGGCAAGACCTTCCAAAAATGGAGTAACTTCAACGTCACTTTACGTTGCCTCACCTTGACTGAAAAGGACGAATATAATATCATTTGACTGCAAAAAACTGTTTTTTAATAAAAATTGACGTTAACGTTTATTACTAACTTCCGTTACATTTTTAATGATTTAACTGATTAACAGTTACCAAAGTAAAATTTTTGGTCACCGGATTAACGTTTAACAAAGTAAACTTTTTGATTAACTGTGCCCAGCTATGGTAGCTAGTAAGAAGACAGTTGTGTATACAAGATATTGTCACAGGTGTAAAGATAGATGAAGGAGTTACCAGCAGCAAATGCAACATAGTTAAGATACACAGAGAATGGGATTGGTCCAAGAATCAAACCTTGAGGAACGCTCATAGATACTGCCAGATGTGTATGACAGCAGGCCCTCAGATTTGACACATTGAACACGGTTATTTTATTATTATTATTTGTGTGAGCATAAATTGCATTCAACAAAATCTAAAACAGTGTTAACAGAATAGATGTATTATGAACCTAGTCTGGCCTGGGGAATCAGAGGATTATAGGTTACGTCTGAAGTAATAGAGGTGTTTTTGCATTCAACTGATGGACTGCTGTCAGTTGGTGCACTGTGTGGTGTTTACTATAGATGAGTTATTGGCTTTTATCCCCATAAATTTGTGTATCGGCTGTACAAGCACTTACTGGATGTTGTTTTTGCGTGTTTTCCAGGCTTGTATTTGGCACATTATATCCTGCATATTCGTCATATAAAGCAGTCAAGTCAAAGGATGTGAAGGAATATGTGAGTATGAGCAGCATTATTAATGAAGTTCAAATTAAACCAAACAGTAACATTTCACAATGTGCCAGATTACACATTATTTACAGTTTCACAGACTAACTCTTAGGCTGAATTATTTTAACTTGTATTTATAATAATGTAGTTTATTATTCCTTAATTACTATGAGATTCACATTAACTGTGAGAGTTATTTCACTTTTAAAGGTGAAATGGATGATGTACTGGATTATATTTGCACTATTTACAACTTTCGAAACCATCACAGATATATTTGTCTGTTGGTAAGTAAATGGTGTATTATAAACTACTGGTTTTGTTTGTCTATTATTATTTTATGTGTATTGAAATCCTTATTTGTAAGGTCCAAAATACTGTGAAATAGTAAAAAGCTACATAAGATTGGCCTGATAGTCATTATAATAATCATGTAATGTAGATGTAATGAATGCTCTGATCGCTGTATTATTTTTCCCTTCACTGTAGGCTTCCCTTCTATTATGAGCTGAAGATTGCCTTTGTGGTGTGGTTACTGTCCCCCTACACAAAGGGCTCCAGTGTTCTATACAGGAAGTTTGTTCATCCAACACTATCTTCTAAAGAGAAGGTGACACCAGTGCATATAAGTCCTGTTTTGTCATTGTCTTACTGAAACTCATTTTAAGTTGTCTGCAATGTTATAAAATGCAGTATATCACCTGCTATACATTTTAAAGGCTCAGAGTCTGCTGTAATCACGTATATGAGAGTGAATGGATCTTAGCTGGTTATTTCTTGGGTTCTTGGGCAGAAGAAAACGGCAGGGTTTTTCCTTCCTTTCTATTTCACTTTATTTTGGTCTCAGGAAACACGTCAGAGTAAAAAGGATCAACAGTCAGATGGAAAGAAACAAAAACCATGATTCTAAAATCCAGTCAGATTGTCCACTACTTCCTTTTTGTGCATTGCTAGGCAATTGCAAAATAGATACACACCATGTTGCATTATGATAACAAAATGTGTTGTATTACATATCGTACTATCCAGCACTATGTTCAATGGCCTACCAAGAAAAAGACAATTCATATGTCTGTTTTTCCTCACTGTCCAGGACATTGATGACTATCTCTGCCAGGCAAAAGACAAAAGCTATGACACTCTGGTGACTTTTGGGAAGAAAGGTCTGAATGTGGCAGCCACAGCTGCAGTCCTGGCTGCGACAAAGGTAATGCTGACTGTCTGAATTTCTCCATTGTCCTGGGGGAATGGTGTTTTTTTTTCATTTTCAGAGTAATAATGTATTTTACTGCCCTCCCCAGAGCCAAGGAGTGCTGTCCGATAGACTGCGAAGTTTCAGCATGCAGGACTTGTCCGCTTACCAATCCGAACCAGCTGAAATGGACCCTGGATCTGTTCCCAGCCAGTCTGCAGCTGGACAACACAGGACCAGGATGATGATGCGCAGCAAGTCAGAGAGTGGCTACAACAAAGGTGAGACTATGACGCACATACAATGCCTTCAGAGCATTTTCTGAGACCTTCACTTTCTCCACATTTTCTTGTGTTATGGAATTCATTTGTAATTTATAATCAGTCTACCCACACCCCCATAATGACAAAGCAAAAACAAGTTGTCGACAAAAGCAAATCCTCTCAAGCTCTATCAGATTGGATTCTCACAGATGTTCGGGCTTTGGCCTCGTTTCCGCTGGTGCTAAACACTGGTGTTTTACACTCAAGTCCAGAAATGTTTCTGTCTCCATTGGCACGGGCCAGATCCAGTCGGCCACTAGGCCGTGGCCGAGTAGCCCGGCTCTCACTTAGTGCCAAGCCCCAGACTTTAGGACTTAGGGCTGGGTTTGCAGGTTGATGCGTTACATGTAGTGTAGCCTATCATTTGCTTAGTCTTAGGTTTCTTGTAAGAGTTTTCATCCGATCTAACAAACAGATCTCTTATTAAATGAAGCAACAGTACAGGGAAGCAAAGACTCACAGCGGAAACAGTTGCAAGGACTGAAGGGGGTACGATGCTATTGACTCAATAGAAAAACGGAGCGCTGAGAGTGAGATGTTGCCTGCAGAACCTATAACAACACAAAATTACCTCAGAATTCTCCCAAATCCTTCTATTATAAGTAGATAGTTTTGACAAAATACTTATTCAACTAAATAATGAATACACTGGTACTGGGGTAAAGCACCAGTGGAAATGTGGCATTAGGACATTCACAGACCTGTCCTGAAGCCACTCCAGCATTCTCTTGGCTGTGTGCCTTTGGGTAATTGTCATTCTGAATTATTCATTTTCGCTCCAGTCTGAAGTCCTGTGTGGTCCAGATCAGATTTTTCTTCGAAGACCTCTTTGCATTTTGCTCTATTCATCCTTCCTTCAACTCTGACCAGTCTCCTAGCCCCTTCCGCTGAGAAGCATCCCCATTGCATGATGCTCCCACCACCATGCTTCATTGCACGGATGGTATTATACGGGTGACCATTGGGTTCTTGGCCACCTTCCTGACCAAGGCCATTATTGCCTGGTTACTGGTTTCCATTTCACAAAGATCGAGCCTACTGTGCTCCTGGGAACTTTCAGTCCTTCATCAAAAATATTTTATGACCTTCCCCACATCAATGCTTCAATAGAATTCTTTCTCTGAGTTCTACAGAAGGTCTATAGTGTTCCTTGAACTTCTTGGCTTTATGTTTTACTCTGACATTCACCTTGAAGCGTTGGACTTTATATAGACAGGTGTGTACATTTCATAATCATGTCCATTCAAGCCACATTACCTCAGAATGTGACATGCAACAATTGATATTTTCACTCATTCACAATATAAAAAAGCATCTTGTTCATCTAAATAAAACTTTCATAATGAAAAACTTTTAATAAAAACACTTTTAGCATATTGGGATGTAATGCCACAATTGTGTAAAAGAAACTGTTTTCAATAACTTTGTATCCCTCATATCCTTAAGTGTTTCCTTTATTTTCTTTTACTTTGAAAAGGGTATATACAGTAGCAGTGGCAATGTCTCTACACCTATAGTTTGAATACTAAAAGAGGCAAATAGAACAAGTATGGTATATTTGGCAAATAATAGTGGTACCAAAGCACTATTGAAAACAACAAGCACTGTTCACCTCACTAGTATTGCTCATGCGGAAAATTAAAGACATTAGAAATGATGACACCGCTGAAAACATGCATAACAAACATTAAATGGCCTCCTTCCTGTTGAACAGGAGATAATAGATATGCACATTCCTGTCTATTAACACAATAAAATGGTGCTTGGCAAAACAAATATATAGAAAATAAGAAGTTGCCAGCACAAAGTTATATCCTTGCCCCAAAGCTTAATTTCCCTTCATAAACCACTGGGAGAAGAATATACTGTGGTTTTAGTGCTTTATTTTTCTCCATACAGTTTATATTTGCAGACACTAATTCAGTACCCTGACATTCCTGGGCCCTGACCCCATATCAGACTTCTCCCGTGAGTGACTCATTCTGACTGCAGGTCAGTCTCCTCAGGGCAGCCGGCAATCAACTGGTGTGAACTGAATTTTATTTAAATAACATTAACATAATATGTTAAAATAATTTTAGATTTACCCTAGCAATGAGAAAGGCTAGCTGCGCTGGCGAAACACATGCTCACTGACTGTTGTTTACCTGGTAACTAACATTGTGCTCTCTGTCGTACAGGCACTGTTGCTGGTGATAGTAGAATGTTTTTCGGTGCCGATGTGAGATGTTTTTAGTTGCTTCCCAACAACATTTGTTTATGCATAGAGCATAACCAGACTTCCTACATCGCCGCTCATTCCAATCCAACACACACTGAGGGAGACATCTTGTTTGGATCTCAGTAAAAGTGGGGAGTGTCTGTCAGGAAGTATACCACCTAACCTAGGGAAGGTAGCGTGCAACGGTTTATGATTTTCACCTGTTTACACAATTAAAAAAATGTATCTCCAATGCAAATCTGGACACAAGTTTCATTCATCTAGATAAAACTATCTTAGTGTAAAACAAGTCTCTTGTTGCAAGATTTGCATCAGAGATCCATTTTTATAGTGTGAACGGGTGAAAATGTAATTTAATGAGAAAGTGGCAGAGTTGTAGAGTTTTTCATACCCCCAAGTCAGCCTTTAATAGTAGAAAAGGAATGTTATTGCACCGTGATTATGTTAACATTATTAATTTTTAAAAAACTAATACTATAGTTAAGAGTTACTCTAAGTAGCTGTAATGCATGTTGATAATTCACATAAAATGATTCAGGGAAAATCACGTTCTTGTTTGCAAGTGTTCCCTAATTGATATAGATTTTTTACATCTAGTGCAGCCACATTTGTCGTCAAGGGAAACTTCCTGCAATGCTTTAAATTTTCATAAAGACACATCATTCAAGCCTGAGCAAATTTTCCGTCTTATTCCACTTCAATGGGCAAAAAATGAAATGCTTCTTTTTCTATCTATTGCTATCCAATCTTTTGTTGTCGTTCCGGAATTTTTAACTTACTAAGTGAGGCAAGTTGGACATTTCTGCAGGAGTTAGGTAAATAAGCAGAAGAGACTGCTGCTATCATCTTACATACAAAGAGGCTCATCCCACCTTTTCATACAACACACAATAATGAGTTCCATAGCTGTCTCTGGAGATAAGTGCAAAAAAACACTCAGTGGCTAGTTTAAGGTACACATCTAGTACTGAGTCAGACCACGTTGCCTCCAGAACAGCCTGAATTCCTCCTGGCATGGATTCTGCTAGGTTTCAGACACTTCCCAAATGGATCTTGTTACATGATGTGATGGTATAATGCGTTTGCTGCTAACTGTTGTTTTCGCTCACAGAACCGCCACTGACTGAATGTTTTTTAAACTCCAGACACTGGTGGGCATGAGAATCCCTGAAGGGCTGCTGTTTCTGAGATAACTAGCATGTCTCGCAGCAACAATCATAGCACACTCAAAGTTGATTTAAAGACGGTGCAGTCTGTATTACTGTATCACTGTATCATCAGCATAAAAAGTCATGTCAGTTAAGAAACCACATGCAGGCGTCATTTATCAAACTTAAAAATGCTAACCTAGTAAAAATGGAATGTTCAGCAAAGTGGAATGATCAGCCATATCAAAGGCCTTAATAGGCAATACAATTCCGTTTTTTTATTTTAAGCATTGGTAATGTAATTCACAACAGTGAGGTTGCAGTAACAGAGCCGTGCCCTGGCCTTAAACCAGAGACTGATGTTCAAAGAAAATACAGTTCTCAGACAGAAAGAATTGTAGTTGAATATTCCACAATACAATCATAACTAGACAGGGTAGTGTAGAAACGGGCTCATAGTTGTCTAGGTTACTAGTGTCCCCACCTTTGCAGAGCAGAATTTCATGGGCAGCTTAGTTTCTGTTTTCTTACCTCACACTTATTGAACAGCAATCACAATGTGATTGTCAGCATGTTAGCTGTACAACTTGTCAACCTGGGTCTGCATTACTAAAAAGAGCAGGGTTATGAAGGGCTGTTTTGAACTTCTGCTTTTCCAAGGCATACTGAAGGATGAGGTGTAAATCCAATGTACTGAACCTAGTTATTCAAACTTAACAAAGGACATTGAAGGAGACATTGTCTTAATGGCTTTTTTATGCCTGTTTGGCCTATGAAAGAGGCTCTCCCATCTCTTTCAGCATTAATCATTATTCCTCTGCACATGGCCAGAGGACATCTGCTCCCGTGCACTGTGTATGGAACAACAACAACCATGCTCTACCTCTTGGTAAACAGAAGTAGTGAAATAAGCAACAGCACTTCAGTAATTATAGTAGAACATTTCACTGTTGCTCACGACGTATGTGTGTCCCTTCTCATGGTGCAGGGCAGGATTTTGACATGACTGAATATGAAGTGTTGAGCCTCAACCAGTGTGACACCAAGGTGCCGCTGTCCTGCACTGCTATCCCCCCTGAACCCACATCCCCTCCTTCGCCCACTCTCACCCCCCAGCCCTCTCGACACTCACGACCTCCATCCCCTGCACCCCTGTCGGCGGAGCAGGCTGAGGACATGGGGAGTGGGGAAGGGACACCAACAAGCTCCCCGCAGCTCAGGCTGATTAAGAGGAAGGCGCCTGAGGTACTCCTATAAACTGGCTGGCCTATGGGCGAGTGATTTTTAACTGCCTTTGGACTGGACTGTGGTGACTAACACAGAGTCACTAATTCTCACTAAATCCTTGTGGCGTAGATCAGTATCATTGTAAAAAAAAAAAAAAAAAAAAGAGGACAGCAGATTATTTTTGGTCTGGAATGGTTTAAGTTGTTATTTGGTTGTATCATAAATGTCATGTATGATAAAAATTATTTTGTAGTACAGTCGATATAATATTTAGCCTCCATGTATTTTTCACAAGTTGTTGGATTACAAATGATCTCCACAAGATACTCCACAAAGTAATGTCAAAGTGGAATTTTTTTCTTTTTTATGAAAATGAAAAATGATTGAAAAACTAAAATACTAAAGAAAGACAAATATTCGCCCCCTGAGTCAATACATGTTGGAAACAACAGCGACTACAGCTGTTCGTCTTCTAGAGTACATCTCTAAGAGCTTTACATTCCTGGATTATGCAGTATTGGTCCATTATTCTTTTGAAATTCTTCAGGCCTGGTGAAGGTGTTTGGGACCATGGTTAGTCAGCCATTTTCAAGTCTTGTCATTCATTATAGGTCAAACTGTAATTTAACCACTCAAGAACATTCACTTTCTTGGTGAGTAACTCCATTGCAAATTGGACTTGTATGTTTCGGTATTCTCCTGCTGAATTCCTCTTCTAATATCTGGTTTAAAGCAGATTATCCTCTAGGATTTGGTCTGTGGTGCATCATGGTTTTTTTTATCTGAAAAACTCCCCAGTCTTTACTGATTTTAACCATTCCCATACCATGAATCAGGAGCCACCACCATGCTTGAAAAAAAGTTACCCAACAATCTTTTTTGTGGCATTAGATAAATCACAAGGCTTTGATAAAACATTAAGGCCAAAAAGTGTATTACTTATTGCTTTTTTGCAGTATTACTTTAGTTTCCATTTGCATGCATCCTGCATGTTTTGTAATATTTGTATTTAATTTATTATTCATTATTTTGCAGTCGCTGCTTCATGCAGCTCAGTTGATAGTTTAACTATATTTTGTAAGGTGACTGGTTGGGAAATATTTCAAAGAAAAAAACTGAAATACATTGCTTGAAATATGTGCTGTGGAAGTTTTCAGTTTACACAGAAGAAAGAGAATGATCATAAAGCAATGAGAGAGGCTAATAATTTCTTTGAAGGAGCTACAGAGTTCAGTGGCTGGGAGTAGAAAAATGCTGCACCAATCAACCATATCAAGACCTCTACATAACACTGGCCTATGTGGGAGGGTGGCAAGAAAGATGATGTTGCACAAAAAGTACCTGCTGAAAGCATGAGCATGAACCAGCAAGAATGCATGGAAGGGTTTTGAGGTCAGATGAGAATAAGATTGATTCTTTTTGAGTCCAAAAAGTCCTAAGTTCTTTGTGTGGCGCAATACTAACATTGCCCATGCCTCAAGACACACCGTCCCTACAGTGAAGTATGGTAGTGGCAACATGCTTCTTATCAGCAAAGAATGGGCATCATTAAAGGAAGAATGGATGGAGCGAAATGCAGGGCAGTGCTGCATAATAACCATCTTATGTCAGCTAAAGAAATTAAGCTTGAAGAATATTCACCTTTCAACAGGACAATGATCCCAAGCACAAGGTCAAAGCAACATTAGAATGGCTCAAAAACAAAAAGATGAATGTCCTGCAGTGGCCCAGTCAAAAGCCCTGATCTCAATTCCATTGAGAATATCTGGCACTATTTGGAAATTGTGGCCAATCGACCAACCTGAACAACCTGGAGTAAATCAGGCAAGATGAATTGGCCAAAATCATTCAAACACTCTGTACATAGTTGGTATATTCTGACTTTTGTTATTGCAGTGAAAGGTTGCTTTACCAAATGTGAATGTGTAGGGTTTGAATGCTTAAGCAAGCAACATCTTTCATATTTTTCTTACAAATATTTCCCAACATAAAACCGACTTCACCTTGAAGTAATTGATTTAGAGTTTTAAAAGGAAATATCAAACAGAATGTAACATGTGATTTGACTCCTGAACTAATTTGCATTCATAATGCATATGGAGTATAGTGAGCGGATAACATGACTGATATGCTTGTAAATGGATGGCTTTGATTTTGAATGCAAATGAAGTATTGATTTGTTTACATTTATTGACGTAAACTAGAAAACTAGAAGAAAAAAAATCCCGGATTGATTTATTTACCATGTAATTTCAAAGGACATCTCTGCATTCATTTTGTCTATAGAATACCATGTCAGTCAGACAAGACAAATATTGTCAGACCACAAACCCAAATTAATGCAAAATTTACTTTGGTTAGGACTGTTAATCAGTACCCCACTTCTCTCTTTCTCTCTCTAGCCTCCTCTTAGAGTCTTAAGGCCTTTCACAAGATCCAGGAGTGCCCAGCTGTCTTCAAACAGAGAAGCCATGTGATATTGTGTGACTGCTCCCAAGACTGCTCTAGCTGCATGGAGAAGAGGGTAAATGAGGAAATGTGGCCAATAGCTAAATGTATAAAGCAGCATTGTTTAGAAAATGGAAACCAAAGCAACTTGTGACCCTCTATCTTTATAAATGACCATTGGCACATACTGTAGTGTAAAGGAGACAGGGTGGATGCTGTCAGTGTAGCAAGTCAGAGTGGGTTCATTACCGTACACACATTTGGGTTTATTTGTCTGTCACAGTCTTTTTCTGTATGAATGTATTGTGTGTATGTCGTGTGGGCATTTGCCATTTATTTACTTTTAGAATAGTATGTTTGAGACTAATGCATGAATGTCTCTGGTCATTTGTCAGGTGATATTTCATCGTAACAACAGAATGTATTGTCAAAGAACCTGTTTCTTTTTTTTGTGTCCAGTTGGTCAATGTTTGAGTGTAGCAGGGCGAACTACTTAGTAATGTTTGATGAAGGATTTGGTTGTCCAGTCACTCTTTTGGATATTGTAGCTGGCAAATACAATCTGAACTGACAGTTTAACCAGACACCCATTAAAGAAAATAATTGTCTAGTCAGGTTAATATAATTCCTCAAATGTGGAATATATTCAAGAGAGAATGGTAGTCGTAGGACCTCAAGAAAGCTGAATATTACTATTTCTTCTAGCAATGGAACTAAGAGCTGGCCAACTAAAAGGGGGTCAGCTAAGTTTTGCTCTTTGCCTATAAAGCCTTAAACCATAAACAAAACATTTTGAGTTCCTAGTACTACAAAACAGTAATATCAGTACATAACTTAAATTATCTGTTCGAGTCAGCTCTATAACATATTCACTATATGATGCTTCCAACAAAAACAAATCACAGTGTTTTTGAAGTGACCATATGACTACTGTGTTCACAGTTAATGCACCAGTTCTAGTACCATTCAGTTGCCAAAAAATATAAACATAAGACATTTAAGAATGGGCTATTCATGTTTGGTTCACTGATCAGTATGTTATGGATACTGACATTATAAATGTATGGGAAAGAGTTCGTATTCCCAAAAAGAAATGCCTTCAGGGAATGTTGGCAATCACTTTAATTCTCGTTATGACTTATCTAGCATTTAAGTGTCATTCTATTGTTTTGTTAAGGTTTTTGTTGTTTTCTATATGCATAACTACAGGTTTAGCACATAAAACACACTTTATAATGTGCAGGTATTGTATAACAAAAGACAGCCAGAGGGCTATAGGGTCCTTCTTGTAGTCTAAAAACACTGTGCAATACTCTACCTTCACTGAACAAATGTCGATCCACACTAAAACTTGACATTTCTCAATGTAGCCACAATTGTTGACATATTTTCCTAGACAATGTGAAGAGATTAATTTCTCTCTCACTCCTGCCTGTTGCCTACATTTTAGGGTTTAGCAATTACCCTAAAGGCAGGTTGGTTCTTAGCTTCTGTAAATAATTATTGGGAGACTGTTTTTGCCTATGGTAGTAAGACAAATATGGTCTATAAATGAACATTTATGCACTGTCGGTATGCACATTAATTTAGGTTAAACCCTCTTGGCTATAACACAATGCATCATTCAGTCTATAATGCATCATAATTTGAATAATTATGAATTTTGTTGACTGTCCAAGACAGTGGCTTAAGTTAGAAATGAAAGCTTCTTCTCAGGTACGTGTTCGGTTTACACATTAAAATCAAACGTTCTGGTAGATACGTTTAACTATACACTTTGAAAAATAAATATTAGTAAGAGAATCCTTGAAATGGAAAATATGACTTGAGCATTCAGTCAGACATTGCTCTTTTACCCATTGTCAAATTAACTTACCGGCTGGTCTTAAGTACTGTATAAAACATATTCCTAGAACCACGTCAACCCCTCCTACAGGTATGACTTCACTTTTCAGAAGTAGAAGTGTGTAAAGGATGATACCTTGTAAAAATAAAGACACTGCATTAACATTGCTATGGCAGTTTTAATTGAAAGTCAGACTTCGGCTAGTGTTCACTAGGTATAGGCTCTATAGCTATAACTGATAAACCCTGATTATTTCTACAATTTGTTTTCATAAAATGTTATTTTAAACCTATCCCAACTGTTGACCTCTTGCTTAACCCTAACCCGAAGACCAAAAAAAGCATTTGTTTGTGGCAGTGGAATATAATTGCAATAGAAGCTTATGACAACCTTTGGCAGTTTATGGGCAGAGATTTAACCTGTGGTAGATTTATATATGTATTTTGCACAATCAGCATAGTTGCAGTGTTATGGTTTTTTAATGTGACAGCCTGCTTTTCATATACTGAAATTATGAAGTGAATTGTGTTGTTGCCATGTAGCAGTTAGAAGTACACTGAATAAGCAATCATTGCATGATTTGTGTTATTTAGTAAATATGAATTTACTACACAGCTTTGGGTGGATTCGTGTGTATTTACTTGCATTATTAAATGCATTAATCATTTTACGTTGAAATATGTTTTTTTCACAATTATTTTGAATCACTTTGTGGCAAAATGAATTTGTAAAACCTAGAGAGGAACATGTCTGATCTATATTGATTATAAATCCCATGAAGGCCTCAGAGTAAAAATCACTGACAGGAAAGAATCTTTCATTATCTTCAAATCTTGTTAATTTCTGTAAAGAAAAAATGATAAAACAGGGATGAGCTATGATGACTGTCCATGAGTGCTTTCTCTGTATCCTGTGTTTTTGTTGGTGAACTGATAACCAATAAATGAGACAATGTAGTCCTTTGGCTTCTGTTTTTTTGTATTGTATTTTAATACATTTCAAGAAATATTTTAAGTCAGTTTGTCTTTACAATTGTACTAGGGCTGGCCATCTCAAGCCATTAAACTTCTAGGTTGACACGATCATGGTATTTCTTGTAGGGATCATTGACAAACCAGTTCCTCCTCTTCCAGAATTTAGATGTCATTTTGTCCAAGAGCTTGCACTGTGTTTTGTTACAAAACACGTGTTCCCTTAAACGCTTCTTTCTGGCAGGCAATTTCTTCCACAGTTTTTTCTTGTATCCGGCCTGTTGAGAACCAACAAGCAAGTGACAATTCAAAGACAGAAGAAACTTGTACAATACTTGTAAAGTAATCTCAAACTTCATGACTAGAAACTAAAAACAGAACATATCTACAGTATATTTTGTTGGATGGGGACAAGGTTACAGGACAAATAAAATATTGCTGGCAATCCTTATGCACCATTCCAAATCAGTTGAACATCAAAAACACATTAGCTGCCCAATAGTGAGATACACAATTTGCAAGAAGCCATCCCCCCTCTAGTTGACTTGCAAACCATTATTTATTTATTTTTTATTCAAGAGGGGTTCTAATTAAATGGGGTCCTTCCTCCGTACAGGGATAATCTCACTCTTATTCAATTTGTTTCTATATCCAGAGGTGGTTCTAAATATGTTAATCAAGGTAAGTACAACTGAGACATTAGATTGAGGTTCAGTTACATACAGGACAATGTCATCAACATGCAGAGCAATTGTGTCTTTAGTGTTATAACCATGTATTATATTTACTTTTAAGGAATTCAGGAGACACTAATCCAAATCAATTAACAGTAAGGACAGCATAACTACATTACTACTCCAGGTAGAAAAAACCCAAGCACATGCTCTATCAATTGAGCAACATCAGTGCATGTAAGCTAATATCATGGGCATGAAGCTAAAAGGCTCACCATGCCTGTTGCAGAGGAACAAAAGAAAGCCATGACATTTTTTTATTCAGTAATTGAATTCAAACTGCTCAAGTCAAATCGATTCCCAATTTAAGAAGTAGGAGAACAAACTGAAGGAAAAATCCTTTTCTGTTTTGGTGGGGATGCCAAAACATGATTCCCACAAGGTGTGTCAAAATCCAGATAGTGGTATGGAAGACATCACGTGACTAATGAACAGATTGAAACCAATCTATAGTAACCCCTCAACTTCACAGTGTGGAACAAGGAGAGACTCATTACCTTTCGTCTAATCCACAAGCCACAGTGCAGCCGCATGAACCTCTTCACCACTGATCTCACAGATTTTCTTTTCCCCTTCTTCAGACTGATGTATGTAAGGTTTCTGCTTGGCTGCTGGATCAGCCCAGGAATGAGAGGTGCAACACTGCAAGGACAAAGCCCGACACCAGTTTTATGTTGTTAAAAAAAAGCCAGAATGTGGTATTTTATTGCCCGTATCTTTCTAAAACAAAAGCAACCTAAACAAATAGTAAATATACATTTGCTCACTTAATGAGCTGATTATGTACAACAAAACCTGGCAGTGAATCTCATAAGCAGTCATGCCACCCCAACACTCACCGTTCCAGGATACTCTGTTTGGGTGTCTGGAAGGTTTTAACAGACAGAGAAGCCCAGGCAGGGGTAGTGAGCTGGGACCTCTGGACGGTTTGACGAAGTATAATGGTGGAGAACCGACAGATCTGCTGCCCACTAAAGAACAGACTCAATGGCCCAACCAAACCTGTCCATTGAAATATAAAAATCTACAATTAGCCATTTTTGGTCACAGTTACTAACGGAAACAAGCTAACTAACATAACTACTAGCTATTTTGTGCTGTTAGTACGGGCTGGCATTGGATAACCTTAGAATGCGCAAATAATATAGCCAAGAAGGTTGCCTGGTAATATGCAACATATTGGCAAACAGTTTCGTATTTGATTGTAAACCAGCAATAGATGCTACAGAAACCTTAAAAATATAACAGAAATTAGCTAAATAATGTGACAAAGCAGTACATACCACGGACATTCCTGGCCACGGTGGCCGCCATGTTTCCTGAGTACCAACATATATGACCTTTCAACTAGTTGAACTACGGTGTACCGTTTGGACAATTTGTTTGCGATCTTGGAAGGAGCGAAGTAAAAAATGTACGGTTCGGACCAGGTTAGGAGAAATAATGTAGCAGAGGGGTGTACTACGAAGCAAAGTAACTGGCTCATTCAGGTAACTTCAGGAGTAACTGTGACGTTGGAGTGTAACTTCCCGATTAACCCGTACTACGAAAGCTGGATACGTTTCATCCGTATGCTGTCATGGCAATTTACGCTTTATCTCTAAACTGCTCCAAACGGGTTATCTTCGTGGTTAACTCGATGTTACCCTACATAAACACCGCCCCTCCGCCCACAATCTTGTCAGACGAAGGGGCCCGCACACTTGTTACACCCAATCGACTTTGGCGCACGGATTGTGAGAGGCTCACTCCGCAGGGCGAGGGTGTTTAGAGACCGTGCAACTCTAGCTTACCCCGATGATGTTTTCTAATAAATATACCGATTCTCATCTGAGAGAATTCAGAATCTTTGCCGACTTCTAGGGCCAGACGTCTCCAATGCCACACGCTGGAGCATTGCCCTCACTGTTGAACAGACAAGTGTTCCTTGCTTTGCGATATAAAGTCAGCGACATTTCATGTGTTCCATCGGTGATGCTGAACATCAGAGCAAGAATACTGTATGCCGTGCAGATCGCAAGGTGGTAGGCTGGGCTACTTGCTCTCACTAAACAGATGGATTTGTTGTGTTCCCTGGCCATTTAAGCGTCCCTGGCCATTTAAGGGTGATTGGCTCGACTGACTGTACGCATATCCCCGTTAGAGCGCCCTGGGGGAACATGAGGGAGATTATAAGGAAATCATTTCGCAGCATCAGTGTTCAGGTATTTGATCATATCGTATTTGATCTGACATGCAGGCTAGCCTACATTATTTGGCCTTAAAACGTCTTAAAGACACATTAGGTGGTGATGTTCTTACAATGGTAGTATGTTAAAATTACCCGAAATCCTTTGTCAGATGAAATGTAATCACCATTTAATGGTGGGTGGGCCTGTGTCGGTGCATGATTTAATAAAAAACAGTTGATATATCACCGTGTGACCACCCTGTAACCTATATTAAGGCTGTGAACACGAGTAGGCTATTACAAGTGTAGGCTACACAAATCCTTACTGTGTATTAATGATGAGAACTACTAATACACACCACTTGATAGAATATTTTAATATTTCATCTTGACTAGTCATGTGCGCTGTCCATATGAGTTTGCAGCTGAAATGATTGTTAGAATGAAGTTATTCTTAACATAAAAGCACTCAATTCATACAGGTATCCCTACAGCCTAGGGAGTAGATCTTAATTGATTAACAGCGAGTAATAGGTCATTTTCAGAGGTAGCCCATGCGTAGGCTATAATTGAATTATCTTAATCGTTTTCACATATTTAGATACACTATTTTACTTGTCGTTACATCTCAATAATATTACGAATGAAAGAAGAGTCCATAGGACAGAATAGTTAACATAAGACAAGAATACTGCTCTTACAAATTTACTGTCACCAACGCGCTGCTAACAAGCCTCCCTGGCTTTGTTGGCCGCCACGGCGTTAGATTTAGCCGTTGACCTTTTCTTTAAACTCCTCATATGCTGACATTATAAACGTGCATTCTTCAGTGGGAAAATACGTTGCACGAGCCATTATGCAAAAATTCCGCCTGTGTTGCGAACGCGCCCCTTTTAAGCAAACGCGCATTAAAACCGAATCAACTAACCGACATCTTCATCACCATCGTAGTACCGTTTACCACCACTTAAGGCAATCAGAATTTGTCAACCCTGACTTTCCTTGATAACCCCGATTTTAATCTGAGTAGGTTTAACTCCCTTCCTAATACAGTCCTCAGGTAACGAAAATTAAGAATATTTTGCTAACGCGCCTGCATACAAACGCACACGCACACAGGTTGACATTTACTGAGGTTAAAATGTTGAACAAAGAAATGTTCATACACTTGTATGTAAATAACTTTATAGGTTAGTATATGCCTACAAACATTTTTGTAAGTTCAATTGAGTATAGCGCAAGGTTGTGCTTTATTTCAGCATATGCCCTGGATTCAGTGTTTTCTTAAAACATACAAATACAATATTTTAAATAACATAGGTCAACAAAGTAATTATGAACACGTGAAGGAATGCATTTCAAACAAACTATAAAAAAAGATAACATAGTACCTCAGATCAAAAATATTATTCCGCTGTATAACCAGCAAATACCTGTATATTATTTTTATGACAGAGCAAAATAGAAAACATTTACTTAAAACAGTCTTTAAAGCATAAATTACACACCAATCTACAATGAACATATTAAGATTTACAAACAACAACAAAAAAAAGTGCTTTTCATAACACAAGGTCTCCAAGTCCTTATAAAAGACTAGCAAGCTCTTATGTCAACCATCCTCAACCATCCAGTGTGCTCTTTTAAACCATTTTTCATTTTAAGCTAAAAAGGAATGCAAAGAATGAAATGTGATCGATCAGCCATCACTAATGAACAGAATGCAGAAGAGAATAAGTTCTGCTTGTCAAGAATACATCAAAAAGCACTCAAATGGATATTAGTTGAAACCATGGATAGGATTTGTGGGAGTCTGCGTTCGGTTATGGTCATTAGTCTACAGCTGAGGCACACAGTCTTCATTTGATTCTGCATCTAAAAGCCAGACACTCCACCCCAAATATAAGAGCTGAAGCTGCTGAGGATGTGTTTACCAACCAGCATACACTGGCTCAGCATCACACGGGATCCCGTAATATCGGCCTTGTGGCCGTTCTTTGCGTATAAGAGATTGTCGGGCAAGGGAAAGCTCTCCATCTGTGTCTCGTCTCCAACGCAACACCAACAGGATTACAAAGAGCAGGGCAACTAGATAAGAGAAAAATAATACATCAAAATACTGTATAAAACAAAAGGCTAAAAGGTTCACCCACTACTGCTCCTTCAATTCAGCATGATTTTAGTTTCTACGGAGCGGGGATAGCTTCATGAGATTAAATGACATGAACAACATTATTCAATGATATACAGTATTTTGTGTCCAGAGTGTGCATACTGGAAGAAAAAGGTTCATGTTAGTAAACAACGTTTTGAGATAAAAACTAAAATCTTAAGCAAATACCGAAACGGGAAAAAGGGTATTCACTTTACAAGACATTTAAAAAATGTACCCCACATTTTAAACTGATTTTCTTCCAATACACACATTTTCCAAAATGTCTTTCCAACATACCTCCTCCTCCAATAACAAGTAGAGCAATGGTGACGGGGGCAAGCTCACATTGCTCCCCTGCCTTACGGAAGAAGGTCTCCATGCAGTAACCTGGAGCAGTGCTGCCCTCAGGACAGAAGGCATCGCCAGGGCACAGAATGGGGTTCACATCTGGACTCTGTGGGAGGGATGACGTGAGCCTTGGTCATTGAAGTTGATCAGAAAATCCCTTTAGGATACCTTCATTACTGGGAGGTTTTATACGGAACAGGAGCTGGGGATACTGACCGGGCAGTAGTGGTTTTCAGGGCAGAGGTTACATGTCTCCTGACCCCAATGGATTTGGAAGAAGCCACTGCTGCAGATTTGACACATGTTCTGAAGGGGTGGCTTGTGCATGCCTGTCCAAAATCAAACAATCATCCCATTAATACATTCTAATTGCGTTACGCCACCAAGATGTCATCCATTTAAAACTGCTGGAGTATCTGCTATTACGATGTGCTTCAGTCCCACATTAGATTATGCCTTCATTTTGTGTTTGTAGATGTCATCAATACCAGATACCCCTTCAGTGAATAGAGCTACTTCACATACAACCAGTGAAATGTTAACTTTATAATAGACTGAATAAACATTCTAAGAAATGTTTCATACACTGTCTCTATTTTTTTTTTTTGAACACACTGAATGCATTACAAAGAGCACGGTTGATTTTGTTAGGGGTGGCACTAGCAGTTACCAGGACGACAAGGTGTACACTCCTTGGCTGCAGCCTGTAGGGACTCGGTACCGGCAGGACAGATCTCACACTGAGCACAACTGGAGGAGCTGTAGGAAGGATGGCCACCAGGGTTCAAATAATATTGGAGCACTTTAACTGATGAACACTGTTTAATATAGATATCTGTCGCCATCCCATCTCTGATGACTGAACCCCTTTATTAATAGTCCTCTTCAATACCCCAACAATAACCTTGAGTGTCAGTGCATCAGTATGTGTTTGTCGGACTGCATGTATTTCTTGCTTTGGAAAGTGAGATCGGTTGAATGAGTTGAAAGCATGTGATGTTAGCTCAGCAGACAAGGAACACGGCGTTGTGAATGGATTATCAAGAGCTCAAGCTGAGCTGGTTGCAGTGCACACCACGTTAGTTAAGTATCCACAGATCTACGGTGACCATGAATGGAAATTTACTTGCAGAATGTTCCTTGTTGACATGGATTACACGATGTGGCATTTTGTTGTGAAGTATAGAAACCTGAAAATAACATATTACACATAAAAACCAGACAGATGCAATGGAATATTTCTAAAGCCATGGACTTATGACTTAAGCCCAACTATAATACAGAAGAGCTGATTGACAACTTTTGAAAACATTCTGTTTGTAGTTAATTTAACTTTCTTCCTTACTGCCATGATGACACAACCAAAACTGATAAATACCTGCAGAACAGTTTTGACAGGAGTTGGAGCCAGTGCTGTTGCTGTATGATCCTGGGAGACAGGCTCGACACACTTGGCTGCCGGGGATGCTACGAGGCGAAAAAGACAAGGGACAACGCAATTGGTCTAGAGAATGTTGGGGAATCAGTTATGTTGTCAGTTAACTGAGACTCACTTGGTGTAGAAACCCTGGCTGCAGGGCAGACATCGCCGTTGTCCAGTCAGAGGCTGAAAGAACCCTAGGGAACATGGGAGGCAAGCCTCAGTGAACTGACACATCCCTGGATCAGGGCAGCAGGAGCACTGCAGGCTGTCTGTGGGAGAAATCATATGCTGTTACTGAACAGGCGTTTTCTGGGTCAGACACAAATCCTATGTCCGTGATCTCTCAGACAGTTGTTGACTTTTATTCCATCATGATGAGCAAATATAGAGTCCCAGCATTTATTTCAGAGTAATTGTGTACATATTAGTTTCACCACTCAGAAATGACAATACTTTTTATACATGTTCCCCCCATTTCAGGGCACCTAAGGTATTGAGACAATTGGATTGACAGGTTTTCATGGTGCGTAAGGTGTGTCCTGTCACGTCATTTGTGCAGGCACAAGACAGCTGTCAATATTCTTGAGTCCACAAACTGCTTTTTGTCTTCGGGATCTCCAATTGGTGTGTCAACACGAGGACCAAAGAGGTGTAATTGAAAGTCAAGGTAGCCATCATGTTGCGGAAAAATCTATAACAAATAATCACAGCCAAAGCCTTAAGCTTACCAAGAACAGCTGTTTACAACATCATTAGAAAGAAGGAAATTACTGGTGAGCTCAGCAACCGCAAACATCCTGTCACGCCAAGGCCATTTACAGTTGATGACCAAAAAATTCTTACCATAATGGAAAAAAGAAAAGAAAAACAGACGACACAGGAAGACTCTCCAGAAAGTAGATATGCTAGCCACTAACATTCACAGAAAACTTCACCAGCAAAACCTAAGATGCTATATTACTAGTTAGCCTCCAAGAGGAAGGCCAGCTAAAAATGCTGAATAAAAAGCTATTGCGGAAAAAAAAGGAACTGCCTAAGATCTACAAAATACAAGCTCATCTGTTGAAGAGGGGTGTGATGTTTTGGGCATGTATGGCCGCCACTGGTGGTGACTCACTTCTTTGTTGATTTGATTGCTGACGGCGGCAACAGATTTAATTCTGAAGTGTACAGAAACATCTTGTCTGCTAAATTACAAGCACATGCCATAAACGGAGTGCTTAATCATGCAGCAAGACAATGACCCCTAACAAACTTCTACAACTAGAGTTTCTAGGGTGAAAAACTGAAAAAACTGGTATATATGTTTTCCTGTCACACAAGGATTAATCAAATTTTAAAAAGTGTGTGTGGGGGGGGGGGTTATTATTTTATCCTCAGTATCACTTCACTGAAAAAAAAGGCCTCTTTCAACCAGGCCAGGATAAGCAGGTGTAGCAGTCCCATAGCTTACCGTTGTTAGAGTAAGAGCCTGGGACACAGACCTCACAGGTGGAGGTGTTCAGGGAAGAGCAGCCTGTGGAAGTGGTGCTGAGAATCAAAGGGGTAGTTGCTGTCACACTGTCATTTAATGTGGTGGTCTCAGTGAATGCTGTGGTAGCAGTCACATTGTCAATGAATGTAGTGTTCATTACAGCAGGAGCGAGTGTGGGAGCCGTCGTCTGGCTCACCCCAATACCTGTGAGGAAAAACACTTTTACAGCAAAAGTTCTAAAAAAAAAAAACTGAGAAAAAGAAACAATGTGGTAGATAACACAGGAAGTTGCACCTGTTGTGAGAGGCTAGATGTTCATAATCCATATAATTGGTCAACAACAGATGAATTTGGTTCAGAAGACAATAGCTCATCAGATAAAGTGTTTGATGGCTTAACCTTTTACAGGGGTTGATGGCTTAACCTTTTACAGGGGTTGACACTGAACCACTGCCTGCAATTGGACTTTACTTAGGCATCCACGGATTTCTAGCCTTATTAGTTTTAAAAAAATAAAACTTTAATAGGCCTTAATCTCATATTTCAAATCCTTTCATTTGAGACTGTGCCGTTTTGCAGATATTTTTCTCTGTATGTGGTAGCCAATGATTAACAAATAGGCATAGTGTTTAAAAGTAAATCTTCTTTAGGATATGTAACTATTTGTGGACTCCAGTGTGTCATTATCACACACCATTAAAATAAGATATAATGGCATCTGAACTAAATCTGTGAGTTGGGAAAACAGGAGAGGGATTGAGCAGTGCAGCGAACAGAGAACTTATTGTGGCAGTAATCACATTAGCTGTGAGCTGAGCTACTTTGCTGACAAAAAGACGTACACCCTCAAGAAATGCAATTATTCTCAACCAGGTCATATGATTTCCCTTGGTTTGTACTTCAAAAACTATTCGATTTGACCAAAGCCCATAAAGCATGTTTTATGCCATTTTAATTGCCAGAGCATGGAAAACTGCTAAGGGAGTTTTTCTAAGTATGTACAGTAGAATTACCTAAAGGGCTCAACGAATAGACAAGAAGGCATAAAATGGTAAGTTTAATACTATAGCTGCATTTATGCAAGAATGTTGATAAGCACAGTGTGTAATGTTTAATTCAGTCATTGTAATGTATGTTCTGAATCACAGCCCGTCAAACCAAACGAACAAATTTATATCACAGTTTGTTAAATCAAAATGAACATTCAGTCTGAATCAACACTGAGTAGTTTGCTATACGAAAAATGTAAAATTTTTTCAAACAGAAAATAATGTATCTATATAGCGGCACAAGAGGGTGGGTTATCTCGAAGGATGCCATTGCCTTCAGTAATAGATCTAGGATAGCTCAAGGCTGTTTGCCAAGACAACAAACCACCAATGAACCTTACCTAGCAGACAAGCGGCAGCTATCGCAGAAAAAACTCCCCAACATTCCATACTCCAGATATTGTCAGCAGTCACAAAAAAGTTTTAAAGAATCTCATCCCTGACAGTAAAAGCCTTCTTTCTTTAGTGAAGTCCACTGAGCTTCGGTTTACTTGCCGATGTCTCATTAATGTCATATGACAAACTACACATCATGTGATTTTGCTTCTAGTTTCGGCAGACAGTACAGAATCCAAGACAGCCTACTCCAGGACACGCCCCTTCAGTTCATTTATCCGGGCGGGGTCACTCACACACCGTTGAGGGCCGGAGAATGACTTGCAAAACGATTTAAGTTGGATGCCAGCCGCCGTAAAACAGCAAAAGAATAATGACTTGCAAAACACTTGTTTACATTACAAGAGAGAATAATGCATACAACATAAAGCTGAGACAGAACTACACGTCCTAACGTCACGCTATAATTATAGTGAAATAAGAGATGCTTAGCCCACTTCCTACAAACGTTAAGCACTGTTAAAGAATTGGAAATGAAAACACATGTCGAAAAGCTCAACTTACGTGAGTGGCCAGTGTGCAGTCACCGCTGCAAAATATGTGATAACAGCCACAAGAAAAGGGCCAATGGGGTGTAACATAGGCCTAGTTATTTACTCAACTTGCACATTTAAATAAAAATACATAATGAACAACACACTATGAAGTCAACAATATCTATTCTTAATTCTGTAAATTTAGTGTTTGTACACTTCATGTTTGGTCGTTTGTTGTAATAATGCTTTGGCAATGTAAACACTTGTTTATCATACCAATAAAGGTGTTTTAAATTGAACTGAATAAAACGCCAGATAGACTTATCTGAGTTTGCATTATAACTACCCTAATGTTTAAATTTGCTTCGGCATGTTCAAGACCTACCACGCGCGACCGTCAATCGCGGGAAAATCGAGCGATATGCGTGTGCACTGCACAGAAACTTGATACAGTTCCGTCAGAATTCTCTTCACACTTGCAAAACAATGGGGGGCTTTACAGAAAATGGGGGGCACGCTACCTCGGAAGGTGGCCTCCCGAAATATCGATATCTGCAAGTTTACACAACAAACTAATCTAGTGTCTGGCGTCTTGTTTGATCGGTCTCGGGAAATGTGTAGGACTCAGGTAGGGTTAAGGTGTGATGTGCTTAAATTCAGGTTATTGTCACGACACGTTTTACTTCAAATACGATACCATATTCATCACAACACATTGAATTTAATTTTACACTATTTACTGTATACTGCAAAAATAATTTCATATCCAAAGACCACTCTGATTAAGTTGAATTATTTGCATGTCATTGTGGTAGTAAAAGAAAAACACTATGAATGTTATGTTTTCAGATAACTGCTATAAACAGTTTAGATTTCAGATAAAATGACACTATAAAACAGTTTACTTTTCTTGACACACTCCCATGTCTCACTTGCCCCCTCATACCATATTCCTTTGTCCATCTCACTCATTCACCTGTCAATTTGCTCCGAAAACTTAAGGCATCAAAAAATATAGCTCATACATGATTAGACAACACTGTATCCTACATTTATTGTAAATCTTTTGACGTCTGTTAATTTGTTTTGCTCTCTAAACGTTTGCATGTTCTGTGGTACTACATTTGATTGAACATTCTTGCTATCTAGCTAGCTCAGTAGCATCACTAGATGTCATTTGCTATACAAAAAAACCTCATTAGTTATTTAAAACAGCCGGGATATGATGATCTACTCTTTTTAGAAATAGTTGTATACTGAACAGGTATTGGCCTGAAGTCCATCGGTAGACGACCAGATCAAATAATCTTGGTTTCATTTGCACAGCATGAATGCCTTCTGTATATGTGCAGGCCACTTTATCCTAAAATAGTACCTGGTTTATGTGGCAAGTGTGCTCAGTAAAATACCAAAACACGTTCGAGTTCCATTATCTTAGGTCTGGCAAAAGATACGTCAAAGGCGTAAGTGAATGCAACACAAAACAAATGTTATCCAGGTCTACATTCTGCACTGCATTTGTGATCAAGTATACATGGGCAAGGCATCCTGGTGCCCGATAGCAAGAATAAGCTGTATTGCTTTGGCTGTGTTATCATCTTTTCGAGAGTATGCTCACTGTATTTATATAAACTTTTTGTATACTTTGCTTTGTGAACAATAGATCTGTGTATGTGTTGTTCTACCTAGTATTTTATTTCTATCTGATCATGCAAGACTTAGTGATTCTTGTGTGTACTGCACATACTCAACAGTTGTCTGTAATTATCTCTGGCTTCATTTATAGCCTTGCCTGTCCCACTGTTTGCGGAGATATACTCTGATGAAAGACCGAAAGCTCAGCTTAACTATTTAAGAAATTTGCATCGGACTGGAAGTGTACAGAAACATTTTACTACAGTGGATATAAAAAGTCTACACACCCCTGTTAAAATGCCAGGTTCTTGTGATGTAAAAGAATGAGACAGAAATCATGTCAGAACTTTTTCCACCTTTAATGTGACCTATAACGTGAACAATTCAATTGAAAAACAAACAAATCTTTGAGGGGGAAAAATAAAAAACTCACAATAACCTGGTTGCATAAGTTTGCACACCCTTAAACGAATACTTTGTTGAAGCACCTTTTGATTTTATTACACCACTCTTCTTTGCAAAAGCGCTCCAAATCTGTCAGATTGCGAGGACAGCCCTCTTCAGATGGATTCAGGTCTGGGCCATTCCAAAACATTAATCGTCTTTTGGTGAAGCCATGCTTTTGTGGATTTGGATGTGTGCTTTGGGTCGTTGTCATGCTGAAAGGTGAACTTCCTCTTCATCTTCAGCTTTCTAACGGACGCCTGAAGGTTTTGTGCCAAAATTGCCTGGTATTTGGAACTGTTCATAATTCCCTCCACCCTGACTAAGGCCCCGGTTCCAGCTGAAGAAAAACAGCCCCAAA
>JACXGI010002185.1:0-13134 GCA_016801175.1 Esox masquinongy
TCTTTGTCTCTGGGTTAGTGTATGTGTTCTGGTTCATTGTCTTTGTAATTATCTGGGTGTGTTTAAAAGCCTCTGAGGGTGTGGGCAAGTGTGCGTCCTGTTCTTTGTGATTCTGACGGTGTGTATGGTATTTTTGAGTGCATGTTTGTGTGTACATATCTCTGTGTGTCACTCAGTGTGTGTGTGTTCCTCGGGTCAGTGTTTACAAGCCATTAGGAGTGGGAGTGTGTTCCTGTGTTTACCCTGTATGTTCAGAGATAGTGACAGAGCTCTGTAAACAGTTTACAGTAAACAGCCTTTTCCCAACAGTAATAATGGCCAGATGAGACTGAACCCTGTCCCTGAACACAGCAGACCACATCAGTACTGCAGGAACAACAAGGCAGGACTTCCAAACGACACCCTATTCCCTTTACAGTGCCAAATGTTTCACCAAAGCTCTACGTGCCCTGGTCAAAAGAAGTGCATTATAAAAGGAAAAGGGGGCCATTTGGGAAGCAGAAAAGGCCCATGGCCAATGAAAGCATGGCACGCCACTTCTTTATTTTATCTGCTGAGCCGCGGAGGGATGGAGCATCCGTCTAAATCCCTACAGACTAGCATTGTGTCACTGTGTGTGTGTAGACTAGAAACGCAGTCTTCTATCTGTTTCAGTAGGGACATGAAAACAAAAGATGATGAGGTACACAAATAATATTACTAAAACTGTTTACATGAGCATCATTTAGAGACTGGAGCCTCTTGGGTACTGTATGCATGAACTCTATAAATACTAAGGCACACTGGAGACCGGTGTTGTCTTCTACTCACTATTACTATTATACTATCATTAATGTTACAACAATCACTATTCAAGATTTCCAACTGTATGGATGAAGTAAAATGTTGGATGCAGAAAAAACGTTATCCAACTCAATAGCAGCAAGACAAAGGCAATGCTTATAGGCACCCCACAGCAAATCACCAACTCCTACAGTATCTGCCCTGCCATTGACGGCCACATAATCCCTCTCTCCTCAAACATCACCAATCTGGGTGTGAAATTTGACCCTACTCTTTCTTTTAAGGCCCACATTAGACATGTCTGTAAAACATAATTTTTTCACCTTAAGAACATTTCCTGCCTGAGACCTCTCACCTTCTCTGATGCAGGAAAGCTCATCCATTCATTGATTTTCCCCAGAACTGATTATGAGACTCACCTTTATCAGTCAGCCTACCCTTCCCTTTAATAAAAATATACTGTACATTATTCTATAATAAAATGTATTATACGTTTAGTTTACTGTATTATCATTATATTTTAATTTTTATATTCTGAATTTATATATTGTGAATATATACAGCTCCGGACAAAATTAAGAGACCACTGTAACTTTTTCTTTCCTTTCCAAAAAAGTTGAAAAGGGAGGTGTTGAATGAGGAACAGAAGCGTTCAATTTTCAGTGGTCTCTTAATTTTAACCCTTCTGCTCCTCACTCAAATCCTTCCTTTTCGACTTTTTTGGAAAGGAAAGAAAAAGGTGCAGTGATGTCTTATAGCTGTATACAGCTCTGGAAAAAATTAAGAGACCACTGCAAAATTATCAGTTTCTCTGGTTTTACTATTCATAGGTATGTGTTTGAGTAAAATGAACAGTTTTGTTTTATTCTATAAACTACTGACAACATTACTCTCAAATTCCAAATAAAAATATTGTCATTTAGAGTATTTATTTGTAGAAAACAACAACTGGTCAAAATAACCAAAAAAGATGCATTGTTTTCAGACTTCAAATAATGCAAAGAAAACAAATTCATATTCATTTTTCAACAACAAAATACTAATGTTTTAACTTAGGAAGAGTTCAGAATATTAGGTGGAATAACTCTGATTTTAATCACAGCTTTCATGCGTCTTGGCATGCTCTCCACGTCACATTGCTGTTGGGTGACTTTATGCCACTCCTGGCACAAAAATTCAAGTAGCTCGGCTTTGTTTGATGGCTTATGACCATCCATCTTCCTCTTGAACAAATTCCAGAGGTTTTCAATTGGGTTCAGGTCTGGAGATTGGGCTGGCCATGACAGGGTCTTGATCTGGGGGTCCTCCATCCATACCTTGATTAACCTGGCTGTATGGCATGGAGCATTGTCCTGCTGGAAAAACCAATTCTCAGACTTGGGGAACATTGTCAGAGAAGAAGGAAGCAGGTGTTCTTCCAGGATAACCTTGTACTTGGCTTGATTCATGAGTCCTTCACAAAGACAAATCTGCCCGATTCCAGCCTTGCTGAAGCATCCCCAGATCATCACCGATCCTCCACCAAATTTCACAGTGGGTGCGAGACACTGTGGCTTGTAGGCCTCTCCAGGTCTCCGTCTAACCATTAGATGACCAGATGTTGGGCAAAGCTGAAAATTTGACTGGTCAGAGAACATGACCTTACTCCATTCCTCTATGGTCCAATCCTTATCGTCTTTTTTCCAATCCTAACTTCAGCCTGGCTCTTCTTTGCATCTCATTGATGAAGGGCTTTTTTCTAGCTTTGCATGACTTCAGCCCTGTCCCTAGGAGCCTGTTTCGAACCATCCTCGCTGTGCACTTCACCCCAGCTGCTGTTGGCCATTCTTTTTGTAGGTCACTTGATATCATCCTACAGTTGTTGAGTGACATTCGAATGAGTTGATTGTCATCTCGGTCAGTGGACAGTCGTTTTCGTCCTCTGCCAGTCTGTAGCTTTGTTGTCCCCAATGTCTGTGCTTGACCTTGTTCTTATGAACTGCCGTCTTTGAAATTTTCAGGATGGAAGCAACCTGACGCTCACTGTATCCCCCTGCCAGTAAAGCCAGAAATGAACCCTTCTTTTCCTCACTCAAAGCTTTCTTTTCAACTCTATTGTCATGCTGAATAGTTATTTTTTTATTCCAATTACCTTTGAGGTACTACTTGCACTGTTTTTGCCATCCAGCTGGTACTACTGCAAGAGGATAGTGATGACCACTGCAGTGTTTTTTATACTTTTCCTCATTAAATTAGATTTGGTTCAGGTAATCACCTAATCAGTACCTCATTAAGTAAAATGAGGTGTGCCTGTGTTGGAATGGAATGGCTGCCATACATGCTGATTTAAGAAAAATTAGGAGTGGTCTAAATTTTTTCCAGAGCTGTATAATATTTTTATCTTATAGTTCTTTTATTTATTAAATATTATTATTTTCTTTTTTTTCATGCACTTTGAGATAATTCCTCTATAATGAAAAGCACCTTGGTTTGTATGATGAGCTTGATTAGAGCAGTGTAATGGAGTAGTTTGTTTGTACATGATGATCCAAAGCAAATGAGGAAGGGGGTTCGACAGTACTCCAGTAATATGCCTAACAGCAGGACAGCAGGTCAGTGTAACATTCTGAACAGGACCGGTGGTCAAGCATCCACAGACTGCTCCTGTTATGTTTGTTTCAACACATTAGTAAATAGCTAGACAAATAACATGTTGGAGGGGTTCAGACAGCCCTCTAATACTTAGTGGCTTGCCTTGCATAGGTAGGGGGTTAGCAAGTAGCTAACATACAAGCATTGGCAGGGGGTCATCCAGTTGAAAACAAAAACAAGCTAACCAGCATGGTCATTTTAACAAGACCATCGGGCCTTCCCTGACACTGGGAGGGGGCATCGCTGGTGTACTTTACCCTCCGTGAGGTACTTAACCCTTGGACCCCTGCTAGCCTCCTGCTGGGTAAATGGATGGAGGCTGATAGGATACAGACAGGAAGTGTACTGTAACAGCTCTCCATGGAACAAGCTGGTACTGGGTCTTGGGTTAAAATAATGCTTCTGTGCTGTTTCTTATTTCAGTTTAGGGAGGGACACTGAAAGACGATAACAGATGTTGAAAATGGTAAGACACGCACATTTGCAGACCATTTTAAGTAGCAACAGTAATTAATATGTACTTTTAGTAAAAGGTAGAAACAAACAGACAAAAACTAGCTTGATGAAAAACTGACAGAAATAGTTAAGAAGTTTCCAAACACGCTAACTAGACGATCAACAATATAGGTCCTACTTACCGGTATGTACAAAACAACGTACAAAAGCTTATGTTTGAAAAATACAGTTGTGCTCATAAGTTTGCATACCCTAGCAGAAATTGTGAAATTTTGGCATTGATTTTGAAAAAGACTGATTAAATATGACCGATCAAAGAAAATAAAGCAAAACACTGGGGACATAAAATTCCGGTTTAACTGTTGGTTGGCCAGACAATAAAAAACATTTACATTCAAGGCTGGAATGAGAAAAGAAAAGCATTTTTTACCACCCCCTTTTGAAAAGTGGAATGGAGGCAGCAGCTTTAAAACCTTTTGGGATTACAGATTTTCTAATGAGAGGTTTAACAGGCAGGTGATAGGGTCTAAGATCCTGGAGAAAATCTCAGAAAAGAAGTCCTGATAATTGAGGCTAGCTGTTTTGTAAGGGCCTAGATTTAAGCAACTTCTTCTGTACCTCATTCACCAGTTTTGGATAAAAGGAGAAACAGGGGCTGCTCTGAGAGAGAACTCTATAGTTAATAGGGCTAGCAGAGCTGGCAGCCAGAGTAGATCAGGCAGAATCAAATGCATGGCTAGCCCTGACAAAGTGAAGCTGCTGAAGCTCTCAACAATTTAATTTTTTTTCAGTATACTGTACACTATGTTCCTCAAATTGCTGAAGCTATCTGGGATGAGTAATCTTCCATATCCATGGATTTTACAGTATTCCAAAACGTTTTAGGATCTTCTACTGGCAAATGTATTTTGTTTTAAATTCTGCCTTTGCTATCTTGATTGCCTGAGTGAACTGATTCCTTGACTTCCTAAAGAGTTGCCTATCAGAGGGGCTTTTAGTGGCTAGAGCTATGGGCCAGAACAGGTGTTAACAATGGACCAGCTTTGACAATTTAGAGATAAAAAAGAGCTGTAATGGCTTTTAGTACAGATTTTTCTTGAAGATGGCACATTAATTAAAACATTTAAGGAAAGAGTATTTAAAGTAGGACCAAGCCTCTATAACCAAGGGCATTAGGCCAATTGTGGGCAGGTTTACAGATTCATGGTCATGTAAGAAGCACTGCTCAGCTAAGGGTTTTAAGTGAAGTTTTACTCAAGTGGAGGGTGTTAACTGTAGTGGTGTACTGTGTAGGTACTGTATATTAGGATTGATAATATATATTAGAGTTAATTTGTCAAAAAGAATCAGGGTTGAATCGGGTGGGGGCTGTAATTAGATGCTTCAAAATTTGGAGAGATTTGAAGCATCTAATTAGAATTGCCCAGATTTTGGTTGGTTGAGATTATCCCATTTGAGGTCGTCAAGTCACACAAACTCTGAAGAGAGATAAAAGAAATAAGTTAACACAGAACTTAAACAGTTTTATTGAGATAATTTAGACATAAACTAGATTTGCATTGGATACACTTTTTTGTGTAAATGGGTGACAATGTACACTACCGTTCAAAAGTTTAGGATCACTTAGAAATGTCCTTGTTTTCCATGAAAACATCCATGAAATGACTTTGATTACGAAATATAGCAAAATGAAAAGGAAATATAGTCATTGACAAGGTTACAAATGTTTTTTTTTAAATTGAAATGTGTCTTTCAAACTTTCATCAAAGAATCCTCCATTTGCAGCAAAACAGCCTTGCAGACCTTTGCCAACCAGTTGTCAATTTGTTGAGGTAATCTGAAGAGATTTCACCCCATGCTTCCTGAAGCACCCCCCACAAGTTGGATTGGTTTGATGGGCACTCCTTACATACCATACGGTCAAGCTGCTCTCACAACAGCTCAACAGGGTTGAGGTCCAGTGACTGTGCTGGCCACTCCCTTACAGACAGAATCCTAGCTGACTGATTCTTCCCTAAATAGTTACTGCATAGTTTGGAGCTGTGCTTTGGGTTATTGTCCTGCTGTTGGTGTAAATTGTCTCCAATCAAGTGCCATCCACTGCAAAAAAGGAGTGATAGCCTTCCTTATTCATGATCCCTTTTACCCTGCACAAATCACCCACTTTACCACCACCAAAGCACCCCCAGACCATCACATTGCCACCACAATGCTTAAAAGATGGCATCAAGCACTACTGCAGCATCTTTTCATTTGATCTCACAAATATTCATGTTTCAGATCCGAACACCTCAAACTTTGATTTGCCTGTCCAAAACACTTTATTCCAATCTTCCTCTGTCCAGTGTCGGTGTGGTTTTGCCCATCTTCATCTTTTCTTTTTATTGGCCGTTCTGAGATATGGCTTTTTCATTGCAACTCTGCCTACAAGGCCAGCATCTCGGAGTCACCTCTTCACTGTTGAAATTGAGACTGGTGTTTTGCAGGTACTATTTAATGAAGCTGCCAGTTGAGGACCTGTTAGGCGTCTGTTTCTCAAACTAGACACTCTAATGTATTTGTTCTCTTGCTCACTTGTGCACACCGGCCTCACAAACCTCTTTCCAATTCTGGTTAGAGACAGTTTGCGCTGTTCTGTGAAGGGAGACTAACAACCTTCAAAAGAAAGTTCTTTATTTCTGGTCATTTTGAGCCTGTAATCGAACCCACAATTGCTGATGCTCCAGATACTCTGGAAAACTAGTCTAAACTAGTCTAAAGAAGGCTAGTTGTGCTTCTTTAATCAGCACAAGTTTTCAGCTGTGGCAACATGATTGCAAAAGGGTTTTGTAATGAACAATATGTCTTTTAAAATGATAAACTTGGATTAGCAAACAAAACATGTCATTGGAACACAGGAGTGATGGTTGCTGATAATGTGTCTCTGTATGAATATGTAGATATTCCATTAAAAGTCAGCCGTATCCAAATACAATAGTTATTTCCAACATTAACAGTACAGTCTACACTGTATTTCTGATCAATTTGATGTTATTTTGATGGACAAAAAACTTGCTTTTCTTTCAAAAGCAAGGAAATTTCCAAGTGTCCCCAAACTATTGAATGGTAGTGTAACTTGTCGCCGGTCACCTTCCAAGGTAGGGTAGGAAACTTTCCACACAGGCACTCCACACGATTACAGAGGTCAAAACACAAATGCGATGCATATATGAATTTTAGATGTTTTCTTTTGTTGACAAGTATCAGAGACATATAGTAAGGGGAGGCCAAAATGCATTGTTTCATAAAATTACAATCACGCTCCCCTAAAATGAATACATATCAGTCTGCTTGACTGTCAGCACGTTTTCTCAACCACTTATATTGATCAGCTGCGTGCATTGCAGAAGCTGGCAGTAGGAGAATTTGTGAAAAATCAAGTTAGGTAACTCAGCCACAGCTAGTTAGCTAGATAGCTTTTGCCATAACATAGTGAGCATTATGTGCTGCACTTGAACATAACTTGACAATTGGTCATGCAGCACTGGTTATCCCCAACTTTGGTCCATTTCATTCAATATTAAGTTGGATGGGCTGACTTTATTAGTATGCATTTATGTCCAACTTAAAAAAAAAAAATCCACAAAACCTTGCAGGTACGGAACGCTGTTTCGTTTGGGTCTTCCTACAGTAACACCATTAGACATGTCAAATAAGCTTTTTATTTTATGTGATGAATAAAAACAATATATTATAGAATGTGTCTCTTGTGTCTCTTCAAAACAATGAAAGTTTAGTCAAATTTGATATTGTGACTATAGTCAGTTGTTGTTCTATGGAGATCAAACTATAGTTCATGAAAATAACTAAGTATATAATTAACTAAACAAGGAAGTTAGCCGACTACCTAACCCTGACCCCCTTAAAGCAAAAGATCATATTTTGTCAGGAAAAGGAGCAGGGTGCACGTGTTTTCAACTTATCAACAAGCATTATGAGCGTTACACTCTCATTATAAAGGTGAATTCAAAATTGTATTTATATATTGTGCAAAATTTATTTAAATGAAAGTGTTGCCACAATAATTGTTGTAGTCTCAATATGGCCAAAATCCCCAGTCAGAACACAGAGAGGTTTATAACAGACTGCCACAGAGAGAGATGTTCCTTCAGAGTTGGATATTTACAAGCAACGGTTCCAACTGCTTTGGTAGAGATTTTGATAAAATGACAAAGCATTGCAGATTCTCCCTAAAAAAGACAGGCAGCCCTACTCCCTTGGAGGACCTATCCTAATGGAATAAATTATAACCAGGAATGAGTGCCTCTGAGTTTGAAACGGTTTTTCTGAGCCAAGATTCTGAGTCCAAAATGTTGGGTATGGACGAATGAGCTAAAGCTGTCGGCTCGTTGGATTTAGGGAATATACTCCGGACGTTCATATGCATAAATCGTAGGCTTTTGCGATTGCAGAAGTCAGAAAAGAGGTCATGGCTGTTACTGTCTTAGAGAACTACTAAAAGAGAAACCACTGGGGCCTGGATTTAAATGTGCTTTACTAGAGACCAGTAACAGGATAAGAACATACATGACTGTAAACTCTGTATGCAGAGCACACAAGAGAGGGTTAAAATTACAGGGTTAATGACCAGGGTTCGATAAAATGTTTAATACCAGACAAGTCAGCAGCGAAGTAGGACAGGATTCAGTTCCCAACATTCACTAAAAAGAGGAGCAGATAAAGAGTGTTCGTTCACAAACTAGCCTTAGCGACTAAATTATGATTGAAACTCAGGTCATAACTGCATTTTGTACGATGCCACACGTGACATATTAACATTTGGTCCATATAACTAAAAACTGACCGCCTGTCGTTGAGAAAGACAGTCAACCCTTGTTGCTCCTGTAAATAATAAAACAAAATGGAAAGTTTTCAGACAAAGGCCAAAACTGCATTGACGTTTTTTTTTCTTTTCTGTGATTGCATTAATAATGTTCTCACATGCACTGACTGTTCTCACATGCACTGGCTGTTCTCACATGCACTGGCTGCTTGTCAGAAGACAGTTCCCCTGCGATGGCTCTTAAAATTAGAATGCGTCTCGAAAGGAAACTCTAAGCCCCAAACACGGTTGGTTTGGGAGGAAGAAAGGATGGAGTAAGAGAAATACAGAGGCACACAGAGAGACAGAAAAAGAAACAAAAGAGAAAGATAAATCGAACTGGGAGGTTGGCGACCCCACTCCCGTAGAGTAATCGTTCACACATTCAACTCTTAACCCGATGGCCTTAATGCTGCTCCGCCTGGGCCATTAAAGGGGAGAGGGTGATTTGTGAAAATGGTTTAGCGTGTGACATGTTCCATATGTGTGTGTGTGTGTGTGCCCATGCACGTGCTGGATGCCTGGTGCGGCAGCAGCTCAATGGCTACAGTACTAAACCAGAGCTGTATGTGTGGGTTATTATTAAAGCCCATCTCCTCACAGTGCTTTTCTCATTCGAACTCAATGAGACAATGGCCTGGCGGGCTAGTGCTGTTCTGCCTCATCCACACGTATTATAGTAATCTGTGGAAGGTCAGGAGGGCCAACTCTCACTCCGTCTCCATCTTTCTCTCTCTACATCTCCCCACACTCTCTCCATCTCCCCTCGCTCTCACAATCTGTGCCTGCATTAGCACAAAATGCCCATCAGTGGGATTCACCCCAGGTCATATATTCCCTTATTTTCATTTTCATCCGTATCTCTAATTTGTTGTTGTTTTCAACACGTGTTGAACGTTTTCAGCTTTTTCATATATTTTTGTCTTAGAACAATGCAAGCTACCTCTAAAAAGAAACCAACGAAAACTAAAAACCACTTGAAGGCATGCAACGACAGTGCTCATATTTCACTGCCTGTAATCTGCTCTGGGGGTCTGGTGAGGTAGTCTGCATTTGAGGTTTCTTTGTAAAATGTTGGAATGGAACTTCTTTCACCTGGAATGTGCTACTGAATACTATGGACATATTAACAGCTGGTTTCTGTCCTGAAATTCTGCCATCTTCCCACAACAGACTGCTTACGACTCCCCAGACTACAAGTAGGACAACAAGTGGTAATCTACTGCAGCATACGCTACCTTATTAAAGAAGCTGAATTGTGAAGAAATGTGGTGGGGACAGTCATTTTTTATTATCTTAAATATGTTATTGAAAGAAACAGATGCCTATTCAGATGCCAATTCAAATCTGGCAACAAGTCTTGTTAATTTCAATGAAACATTGCAGGGTAAAAAGGCCTTTGCGTAGATTTTGTGTGTATGTCCCTGTATGTTATCTACCACTATAAGCAGCAGTTCAACGAGAATACTGTGAACTATGTTTTCATTTACTTAGTGATTAATGGGGATTCTGTACCCTTACCTAATCCCCACTTTCTTTCACACCCTGTCCCTAACCCAGGGACAGTCTTCTGCCAAATATGGCCAACAGGAAACCAGAGGTTATGTGAGGGTCATTTTAAATGTTCTCAGTATACAACCTATCTTAATTCAACCTTTCAAATACCTCAACCATACTTACCTGAACTGTCCTTGTGCAACCGATCTAATGAAAAAGTCACAGAACTCGAAAATGCCCATCTGGCTCTCACAGTACTCAACCAAACACTGAGAAAATAAAAGACTATTTGAACCCATGTCTGTTGAAGGCAGGGAGGACAGAGCCGACAGCCATGTCGTGATGTTGAAGAGTCCCAGAGTCTTGGCTCCAACTGGGTCTCTGTGCTCCCTAACCCCACAACATTGCCAGTGTCTGCTGGAGGTTATCAGAGTGGGATGCTTTGTATCACCAGACTATGATACATCCCATCCCCCAATCATAGACAACAAGATCTCCTCTATAACTACTTACAGTTATTCTGACAGTGGCAAACCGACCATGTTCATGAGAACACGGAGGAGGATGGAATAGAGTAGGATAACCTAAGACTGGTGCCGTGTGTGAAACAGAGACAGTGGTGGCTTTCTGGGGGCCAGTGGCGTGTGTGTGTTGCTCTGTAGTGCCGTGCAAACAGACGTGCCTTCAGAGAATGTAGGTTAACCAGCTGGTGGGTTCCTCTGCCACTTTGCCAGCGGGTATCTGCTCACACAGGTGTAAATACAGCTGTAGGATTCTCAGCTCTCTCTCTCTCACACACACACACACACACACACACACACACACACACACACACACACACACACGGCTGGCTGCGCAGGCAAACAGATGGTGCCTGGTCACTCCTGGGCCTGCGTGAACGCATATGATATCACAGGCCCAACCTGACGCATGCAGGGGTCTGGGACAGGAGCTGGATGCACAGCTGGTCATCCAGCTACATTTGCCCTGACGCCCTCTCCTGAAGTGGAAGGATGGACAGGCCAATGGAAAGACGGGACTCAAGACAGAAGTCTAGGATAGGACATGACCTATAATGTTTTAGTGGCAACGCTGTGACAACTAATGAAGTCCTTTTGTTTTAAATTGATGTAGTACTTAAAGAGTGAAGAATGTAAGAACTGAGACAGATAAGGTGTCCTCCATAACGATGATATGCCAATAATTGTCTCATATCTCCTCGCCAGTGACTGTGTTTTGCAACAGATCTTTATAAAGCAAAAGATAATTTGCAGTTCATATTAGAAAGGCCCTTGTAATGATCGTGCAGATGAATCAAACTAAGGATCCTGTATTTCCAACCAGCAGGGTCAGATTTCTATTATCATTATACAGAGCTTAAGTGATCAAATATCATTCAAAAGAAAATCCAGCTGCTTACTGTATATCATTACAACATTTCCAATTCAAACATGACAGGAAAATTACATTTAAATGAAGATATTAAAATGCAGCCATAATTCTGATGCCACCTGTATGTAAATGCAGTTTGCAAGGTGCAGACTGTCAGTCCTCTTAAAACTCCAGACTTGCACAGCGTGCAAAGGACAGAGATAGATACTGACATGCGGGGAAACGTTCCCAGAGAAACATATAGCAACTGCACAGCAGTACAGAGACAAATATATCTAAAGTACTAAAGTAGCCTGGTTTTAACAAAATGTGTCTGGTCCCTGCAAATCCAATGCTGAAGAGGCACACACGGATGGCAAAAAGTTAATTGTCTTTGGCTGTGGATCAAAAGAGCCAGACTGACCGAGACCAGCGATGTAGTTAAAAAGGTTACACTAGGTCAATAGTAGCCTAGTTTACAACCTAAGTTCACAACCTGTCTTTAACTGTGAAAGACAGTGACGGAAAATACAATTATGGAATTAGTAGTAATGACCTCTCTTTTGATCTGAATTGAAAATCATCCTTTTTTTTGTTACACGCAGCCCTTTTATATTAAATAGTTTATTCTGTTTATTTAATAGTATTATTCAAAGTTTGCATAGTTGCTTACTCATAGAGACTTATTTGTGAGTACCGCTTTAAGAGGCCTGGGAATCCAAAATGTAGCTCTGGTAAAATAGGTATTTTGTTTTTAACGGTTCGAGGTTTTCTCCATTGTAAAGGCAAAACCACAAACACAAAGCTATACTCTGGTTTCTGTTTTCTATGACAGCGGTTGCGGTTTAGCAAAGTCCTAACAGACTTGTGCCTGTGCTAATGATTCTCACAGGCAAAGTTAAATGAGAAAAATGGTGGACATGGGGGAAGGAAAAAAATACCAATGTAGTCTCATCAGGAACCCGGCTTCCCAAACACAGGAATGGGAGTGTGAAAACGTGAGGTTAACCGAACTAAGTCTGGTTAACCCAGTTGTAGTTATGTACCATGAATGTGTTAAAAATGAAATCTGCATTTCAATGGTCATATGCATACAGTAAGCAAGTGCTAAAAAAAAAATTATCTAAAGATGAAGAATTTGAGAATTCCTCAAGGCACACCACTGGAAAAGGAAAACCACTGGCCTGGTGAATGCTGAGCTTAGCGGACAGAGTGTGAAGGGACTAGGCCTGATGTTAACGTATGCAGGGTGGGGCCACTCACCCGGAGCGCTTGGTCATAGTGCCCAGGGTCATGGGTTGTTTTATCTGGGCCAGGGGTAACACCATGGTGAGGCTGGGCAGAGGGGACAGGCGAGGATTCCCCATGTTGCTGTTGGTGAAGTTGTTGTATGACTCCTGGCTGCTGAGTTTAGCTACACATGGAGAGAGAGAGAGAGAATATTTCATTTAATGCAAATCATATTAGACCAGATCCAATACTCTGAAGTTTACAGAGAAAAAAACAACACAGTCCTTCCCATTTAGAGCCACACA
>JACXGI010002185.1:13234-46082 GCA_016801175.1 Esox masquinongy
CACACACACACACACACACACACACACACACACACACACACACACACACACACACACACACACACACACACACACACACCCTCATCTCATCTGAGTGAGGCCCAAGCTAAACTCAATCAGGCCATGTCAAAGGGCACCACATCTAATGGCCTTACAGAGCTACATCAGAGAGGGACCATGTTGAAGCATGGCATAAACACACACACACACACACACGCACACACGCAATGCTTTTGTGTTTCGTGATGCTTTAGTACAGGCTTTCAAGAAGGTGTCCTCTATTCTAACTAGTCACATGTACAATAGCAGCAGCAAGACTAACTCTGGACACTTCTAGCAGTTCAACAACTCCTGTTCTGCATATGAGACGTGTTTCCACTATAGCCAAGGTCTCATGCACGTTGTCAGTATGAGTGTTGGCCCAGACCATCTCAAGGATCTAATGTCTGCTGTGCCACATCGGACTTCTGCCTCTGGGTTATAGCTGTTTTATACTACATTTTGTGTGGATTATGCACATATGCAACATATAGCTTCCAAGTTCCTTTGAAGTAGTACAGCAAATTTTATATAAACCAATTTTATATAAAGAGACAATTGTATTTCACATTTAGATATTCAGAGCAGAATGCTGACAGCTGCGTTTTGCTTGATAGACAGTCTGATGATCATAACCTTCCACAATAATTCCATACAACTCTTAATTACGTTAACCTGTTCAGTAGAAAACATGAACATTCAATAAATCTAGGGGTTTACCAGACACCCTCTCAATTATACAATCTCAAGCATGACACAATAACCTTCAACACAAAATGTAGTATCAGTTAGTATGATCTACAATACAATCCCTTTCAAGACTCAAGTTCAACTGCCTTCAGCGGAAAACAGTATAACCTTGAGGACCAAAACTCTCTCGCTCTGAATATTTTCCTTTCTCCATTGTTGTGTTTCAAAGACGGCGGTCATCAAGTTTAAAAGAGTAAAAAGAGGGAAAACCCTGGGACAAAGATACAAAAGAAAATAAGTTAGAAAAAGCAGACAATGAAAGAGAGAGGGTTGTGATTATGAATTAAAGCAGTGCTTTAATTCAGTGGGGAGAGGAGGAGGTTGTGGAGGTGGTTTAGATCATTAACCTGCTGCTCTGTGTTCTCCTCTCTGTCCTCAATGTTGTCTTTGTGTTAAACCAAAGAGAGAGCATTTAGAAGTGGAGGCCATCCATACAGCAGGCCTTTCAGAGACCAGAGAACCACCTTATATAAACCTAGCCTGCATCCCAAATGGAAGCCTAGTCCCTATAGGACACGCTAGCTTCTGACCCCTTTTAAAACAAGTTCACCAAACAGGGAAGAGGGTGTCACTTGGGACACATACTTCTTTCTGCGTGGCCTCTGAGCCTCTCCATCTCCAAACCAACACAGACACACTGGGGCCCTGGGCTTAAGGGTCCTTCACATTTCTGAAGCACTGCACCCCCACCTTTTGTGTAGAAGAGCAGGAGAAAAGAAAAGGAATCTGAACAGGAAGCAGACTGAAAATCCATAATGGAGCTTCAGCTGGCCTAATCGGAAGAGAAGAGGAAGAAAAATCTTAATGAATTTAGCATCCTTCCAAAAGGACACTTCAACTCAGCGCTCTTCCCCCTCCCTCCCTCCCTCCCTCCCCCGTCTCTTTATTTCTCTCACTCCCCCTGAATGGCATTAACCCTTTCAAACTTGACAACCCGGTTGATCCAAGGGAACAGGTGTAGTTGACTTCGGTGGCGCTGCTGTGCCCGTTGGGCTGTTGACTGGACCACTGCAGCCCCCCTCTGTTATTCAATCCAGGGATCCAAGGAGTCCAACTCTTCAGAGAGCAGTCAGTCAGTCAGTGAGGAGAGGACAGGGATGAATGGAAAGTGGTGAAAACCATGCGCGGGCAGAAGACGATATCTAAAAGACATCCTGGATTTCTGCTTGTCTGAGGGGGGAGAGGAGAGATGGATAGAAGCAGAAAGGGTGGGAGCGGAGAAGAAGAGTGTCTGGCAGAGGGATAGCTAGCCTAGCGAGGGAGTGAGACGGGGCCATGATTTGATTAATGACTGAGGCGTGATGTGCCTGAGCACTGATACATGACAGCCCCATGGAAAGAAGATCCATCAATGCAAATCCACCCAGTCCAGCCAAGGCTCCTGCCAAAGGTCAGCATGTCACCTGACCCGGCCTGCCCACTCCATCCCTCCCTCCATCCCTCCCTCCATCCCTCCCTCCATCCCTCCATCTCTTCCTCTCCATCCTCCCCATCTTTCACCTGCTCATTCAATCTGCCTCACCTTCCCTCTCTCCATCTGTCTCCCTCTCCCTGAACCAATTTGCATTCTCCTCTAAACACCGCGCATCCCCGTCTCTCGGACCTGTCACGGATATCTCGCTTTTGCTGCCCGATTTGCATCCGATACACACAAGAAATGAGCTCAAGCGTTTCCGAGAAGAAAAAAAGAAAAAGATTCTCGACTTTGCAGCTGTTGACAAATATTTTCATGTCGAATTTGAATTGTGTTTTGTGTGCAAGCGGACGGGACTTGGCTGTGAGCATGTAGGGTGAAGAGGATCAGCCTGGGGGGACGGGCGGGGGGGACGCACAGACACAGGTTGAAAGGTTCTGTAGTTGAGTGATGGCTGGGGAGCGGAGACCTTGAGACAGTGGAGGATAGAGCAGCTGCCAGAGACCAGGAAGAAGAGAAGAGGAGGAAGGGTGGGGGGGAAGTGGGGGGGGATTAAGCAGTAGATGCACAGCTAGGGAATACTTCAATATATACTGTTTCATCCATTCATGCCTTTCTTGCTTGTCCAAGTTTCTCAGGCATGTAATGGTAAAGAGTGAAGGATGAAGGGACAGATGGAGGGACGGAGGCACAAGAGACAGGACGATGGTAGCTGCGCTGAGCTGAGGGAAAGCTTGGTCATGTCAAACCAGCCCTGCAATCGCAATTCCCCAAACTATCATTATTAACATCCTCACATCCAGGGAGAGAGAACCAGAAGCAGAGAGCGAGGGAAGGCTAGAAAGTGACAGACACAAAGGGGATCCCAATGGACACAGTGAAAACAAATTAAAAGAACCCTTATAAAACACAGATGCTGCAAAGAAAATAAACTTCACAAGATTTACGGTTTTCCCAAGGCATCACAGGGCATTTGTGGAAAAGCCATCAGAGTGAGTCTCAGGTAAAGACAGAACGCAGGAGGGGCCAAGACCTCTGCCGTCACCACTATCCTCTCCCCTGGTGCTGGGCATTTACACTACCAGCCCGCCTGCCTGTCTTCTATACTCAAGCTGCTAGCAGACGGGAGGTCAAGCCAGCCTGTGTGAAAATGGCGCCCTGCCAGGCCTTTTCCCTCAAACCACCAGAGAATGAGCAGTCCAATTCAGTAGATGTCATCTGGAACATTCAAGGGGGCAGCCGTTCGAAATGAAGTCATTAGGACACAAATCTATTGATATTTTGTAAGTGTTGGAATGTAAAAGCACCTTATTTCTTGTATGCATCAAAGACCACAACATCATCATGTACATATAAGCACCCAGATGGTGATTGTACAGGTCAACCCAAACAACCCTCTGACAAGACAGGTCCTCTCACACAGCCAGGCACACAGTCCTGAACAAGCGTCTGCATAGCAATCAGCCCCCAGAGCTTGCAGTCGTATATCTCAACATGTTGTCAGCATTTACAATGTCCTATCAGAACACAGAGAGAAAAAAGAGGTGGATCAGACATCTTCAGAGGATCGCATTACACAGATACACAAACCATATGTGTGTGTGTGTGTGAGAGGGAGAGACGCCTGCCTTTCTGGTTGTGTAGTAGTACTACCTAACCAGAGCAAAGCTAAGGGGTTGATGAGGTGGGGTTGGGAAAAGGTCATCTTTATATTATTTTTTTTGCTGTTTTGAAGAGAGAACATTACACAGAAACACATCCCCCATACAGACATATGAACAAAGACATCTAAACAGAGACACATCTAAACAGAGACACATCTAAACAGAGACACATCTAAACAGAGACACGAGTCAGACAGAGACACGGTCAGACAGAGACACGGTCAGACAGAGACACAGTCAGACAGAGACACAGTCAGACAGAGACACAGTCAGACAGAGACACAGTCAGACAGAGACACGGTCAGACAGAGACACGGTCAGACAGAGACACGGTCAGACAGAGACACAGTCAGACAGAGACACAGTCAGACAGAGACACAGTCAGACAGAGACAGCGACACAGACAGAAAGCTCAACAAAAAGACAGCTCAACTAAAAACAGGCTTGATAAAAAGACAGCTGAAAAAAACAAAGGCAGCTCAACACAGCGACAGGTTGATGTTGGTAGAAGGTCTGGATGTGAATGGCTATCTGCAAGGCTGATTCATGGGCCTGAGCCATCTACAGCACAGTTCTGTGATGAGATGGGCCACAGGTAGAAATGTGATCATGTCCATGCAGTTCAGGGAAAAGCAGAGGGAACAAGCCATGTCTAAAGAACTAAGCATTAGCAAGAACCTATCAAACACCCAGCTTATACCTCACCAAGCTACTAACAGCATTCTCTAGCACTGCTAACGAGGAACCAATAAAGCTAAAGAGTTTGTGTGTGTGTGTGTGTGTGTGTGTGTGTGTGTGTGTGTGTGTGTGTGTGTGTACGTATAAACAGAGCGCAGAGTGGTGGTACACCCCCCGGATGCTCCCCAGACGGAGCGAAGAACCCTCCCCGGAAAAGAACAGGGTGGGTCGGCCTGGCAGACGCTCCCCCATGACCCCCAGCCCCAGCCAGCAGGAGGAAACAGCCAGGCCAGACAGACAGAGAGGAGGAGACAGGATAAAAAGGGAGAGGGACAGACAGGAGGGAGTCAGAGAGAAAGTGATGTTACCCCAACACCTCACTATTCCAGAAATCTCATGGATGTACAATACTGTGGGAGTTTCGTTTTCATGGACTTCAGGAGCGGGGTTGGTGAGCAACCCCCCACCTCACTGCCTGAGTCACTGTAGAGAAGGTCAAAGCGTGTACATCACAGAGGACCTGAAATGGTCCAGGCACACAAAAACTATGGTAAAGAAAATGCAATAGTGCCTCTTCACCTTCTACAACTTCTACGGGTGCACCATCGACAGAATACAATTAACGACAGAATGCAATTAACGACAGAATACAATTAACGACATCTGCACCACCCGTGCAAACATGACGGGACACATGGTGCTGTAGGAATATCACCATGAATATCACCATGAATATCACCCACCCAATCTACGGGCGACTCTGCCTGATCTCAGACCTGCACACCGCATACACTCAAGATCATTCATGAATAATAACTCTCACAATCACACAACCGCACTCGATGTAAAGACACACACACAAATACACACACATTCACTCAAGAATACACACATTATTTCCACCCTGCTGTCCAATCTACATTGTGAACACTGGTCATTTCCTATTTATTCATCTTGATTTTTTCCTGTTTTATGAATTTGTAGATTTGTAATTAGTTCATGTGTACATTTTTGGTTTATGTTTTATATTACAGTCACTTTTTTTAACAAACATTGTTTGGGAGCTGATACACAAGCCTTTAGATACACTTGAGAGCATTTGCCATTATGTTTATGTGACCAAAAGTCAAGACTCTTTTTATGGTGATCATTTCATTTAAATTGACTCATCTGGTTGTTCAGGTAACTGTAAAACCCCATAACCAATTCATTCTATCTCCACCTAACCAGCCCACTGTCTTACACACAACTGACAACACCACAATCCTTTAATCAAAGTTACCACTTTTCAGACCACATGTTCTACAGCTAGCTAATTAATCAACATCTTTCAAGGCCCACAGCACTGTTCAACCTCATAGTAAATACTGGTATTTTTGTAATTACATATAAATGTTTTTCGTAAATCAGTCAAGTCTTTAAAATATCATGCATGACAATGGAGAATGGTAACTTTATGATTATCATCCAAAATCAATGGTGGTTACATTTAAATAACTGGTAGCAACCTCAAGGGCACTTTGATCTACATTTAATATCCATCAGTCTCTCAATCAAGACAATGTCAAAATCCCTAAATGAAAATGCAGTTAACGAAATACAATTTATATTTAAAATATAATTAACAAACACAATATAATTAACACACACTTTGTAGTTCTGTGTTAAAATGAACACTTTTTCAAAATATATCACGTCCTACAAAAAAAAAAACAGCATAATCCCTAAACATGTACCTATGTTTACCACAAAATATTAAAAAAAGCAGCCATCTAAATCCTTGTCATCATATGAATAAAAAAAAAGTCACATCATAACTAACTAATCATAATTTTATTTGAAAGAGTTTAAAAGAGTCTACATAGGGTGACATGTTCCTGCGGCCTTGGGAGCCTGTGTTTCGGCGAAACGCCACGGTCGCAGGGCTTCTCGGCTGTCTGTTGGCACTCTGACAGGAGAGCCACTTAGGTCATGAGAAGTGTCACTAATTCATTTCCTCACCATGGGAAAATACTATGGACGCCGACGCGTCTCAGCCAAGCCCTGGGCCCACGCTGCCCTGTACGGAGACGTCAGACGTTGCTAGTGGAGGGAGTACAACACAGCTCTGGACACAGGGGGCTTCCCGACAGTAAGTCACAACGCAGAGGTTAGACCAACATTTGTCTCTGAAAGGCAGAGTGGGAAACACACAGAGGTTTGGTAACCAGGGACTCAGGGGGCACTGCCACTACGGGTCGACACGCAGCACTTCTCTCTGCCCATGTAGAACGGTGATGCGGAGTTTTCACTGACTTTATCTCAACGGTATAATTTTAAAAATCAAATAACTACGCCCTGTAGCAGTGAAATCCCAGTGATAGGGGGTTTAGTGGTGAGAGATTGAGCTATTAGGAGTCACATAAAGATGAGTCAACCAAGCTCTGCCACAAATACATATTCCTTTACCCGGCGTATTTCTGGTTCCTGACAAACCAGAAAGTATAGAGAGCACTAATTGTTGGAGTAAATGGCTTTATTGGGTTGCTCCGTGCTTTACTCCCTGATCTCCATTATTCACACAAGCCGAGGTAGGCAGCTGGGCCGGGATGAGGCACAGAACAGACCTGGCCTGGCGCCTGACACACATACTATTTCATTCTACAAGCTTAAAGTATATAATTAGAACTGATTTAGAAAATTGTCATCCTTTACTTACAGACCATGTGGTGTATACCTGTGTTGTAAGGTTACTGGTTTCTCAAGTATTGGATTTGCAATTTCAGTGGAAATACTCCAACTGTTATATCTCCCAAACTAAGAAACAAAAGTGTGTTCACTTGAGAAACAGGAAAAGATATTACTCAAATTTTCAAAGCTTCCTATTTTTATATCAGAAGCATAGCTTTCACTCTCAGTGAGACAACAGAAAAAGACAAGAACCCTTACTGTGAATGTATTCAGACACACTAGGGAACTAGGGGAACTATGGACATTTATGGTAACAAGACATAAATCTCCCTTAAGGGCCTCTTCAGTTCCACACAGTACATTACCAGTACAATTGAGACAAAAAATGACTAAGGAAAAATAAAAACTACTCTCTCAATGTATTTTTTTTTCTTTTAACATATCAAATTAATGTGGCACAACATTCGCTTTGGGATAAACCCCAAAAAATCCACACATATGGCAATCTTGTAAATTGGAGCTGGTGAGGACAATGTGATTATTATTTTTTTTTTCAATAGAACGATAGTGACCATTCATAAAAAGGAAGGCAGAAGGAATTACAGAGCCGTCCCAGCCCTTTCTGTTTCTGTTCGGGTAGATTCCTATCGAGGCAAAACTATGCAACATCAGTCAAGCTTTACACGCCTTTTCCTCTCTTTCTTTCGCTCTCTCTCCAGAGTTGAATAGGCTTCACCAGCACTAGAGCATGGTCAGCTCTCTGCCAAGAGGAACTCTGAGAACACAGTGCCACAGAGAGGACACCAACAGTACTACAGTCTGGGATGGACGATTGCTGTCACCTGTCTGTCTTGTGTTTTGGATATGTGCAACATTACAGGATCAAACAAGTTCAATGGTAAGACTTCAATAATGACTACAGATTGGTCAGATATCAAAACTAAACTGCCAAGAGAAGAATTGATTAGATATCAAAAACATACTGCCTTTGCTTTCTAGGAGAATTAAAAAAAATGCACATACAGTAAAAGAAACTGTTTGACCTCTGTCACTGTGGTGTAAAGCAAATATTCCTTCATAATACCTTACAACTAAAATATCACTATAGCTGAGGAGACTAATACTCCTACCCAGTGTGTGCGCCTGCCTTCCTGTGTGAGTGAGTCTTCAAGAGGTCAAAAAGGCCACTGGAGAACACACAGCAAGCAAACAGCATTAAGCTTCATGTTTTATGAATAGTGACAAAATCAGTGTGTCCTGCACTTCAAAGTCAGCATGTAAAAAGCCCTATTTTTAGAACCTCTCGGACAAGCCCTGGGTCAGAGGGTCAAGTCGTAAACTCGTGTCATGCCTCGCTAGCGTGACGTTGGTTAGTTACCAACGACTCTGAGGGAATGTGGGCGTCCCAAATGGTTCCCTTTCCCCTTTACTGGACTACTTTTCGCTAGGACTCCCAGACCTCTGGTCAGAAGTAGGGCACTAAATAGGGAACGGGGACATTTGGGAAGCAACCAAGTGGTGTTTTGGCCAGAGGATGATGACTGACAGAAAAGGGCGTTCTGAAGGATTAAGGGACCCCTGAAAACCCAAACAAGCTCTGTGTTGGCTTCTAATGGCAAAGAGGAAGCATCCTTTTATCAACAGTGAATTAACAGTTTCCCCTTGCACCTTGTTTTGCACTGCGCTACCTTGTTTTGCACTGCGCTGCCTTGTTTTGCACTGCGCTGCCTGCAGCAACTGAACCTCAGGCCAGAAACCAGATGGCTGGATGACTGCTGGATCCGCAATGAACCACCAAGCCTTCAGAGGCCGGACCAGGAGAAATCTACACTCACTAAAACACCAACAGTTATGTGTTGATGTTTCTTGGTTTGACTTGGACTTTTTAAAACCAGCTGCAAGCATGCACAGACATGTGTACACAGACACACCACAGACAAGACTTGGACTCTTTGTTGACCTCTATTTTGTCTTTTCTTTCGGAATTTTGCTCCTGTTGACAAGGAAGAGTAGTGGAGGCAGGACAGCAGAACATGTCTCCTCCAACCACAGGAGCGTTTGGTTTGAAGTGAGACAGTGAGAGAAGCCCAACAGATTTTAGCCAGCCCAGTCTTATTCACAGTTACTGACCCCAAATCAGTCCTTAACAGCCAGATGCAACAACCACAGATGACTAGTCTACTAAAACAATAAACATGCCAGTTTAAAGAACATACACTGCCCTCTGTAATTATTAGGATAGTGACGCAAAAACTTAAGAGGTTAATGTTTAGATATTTAGCTTTCGTTTGAGGGAATTTTTGTATACTGGTTTGAACATTCAGAAATGACAACACAATTGTGGAACAATCAGTCCAAATACTGCAGGGCACCAAAAGTTAATCTAGTCAACCTCTAGATTTAAATCATAGCTTTCATTTGTTGATGTGACTTAAAGGTAACATCTGTAAAAAGTTTAGTAACAGTATAAATGACTAGAAGACATCTGCAGTTATGTATTAAGTTAATGTTTCAAATATGTTTTTCTACAAAATTGTACCATGTTGCCAGAAATATCCTCTATTTAAACTTTCTCGCCAGTCCACATATCCGTTTGCACTGACATGTAGTCTCCTCACACTCACTTTAGACACTTGCATCTACTCGACACTAAAGTAGCTAATACTATTCCAGTCTTGGTCAGTAAGGGAAGAGGAGGAGACAAGTTGTGTTATTATTTAAATTCAGTCTTGGAAATGTTTCAGGCAGGATTGTCCACAGCGCCCGCCCCTTTAAGGAAAAATACCTCAAAGCAAACAACCACCAAAGATGTGTTCAGTATGGGCATGGCAAAGAATCACCAATGACCATACTCATAGTCTGGTGGGTTCAATCATTTGCAGACTTCATTCATTTATTGCAGGCAAAAGATATATACTGTAATTTCCCATTCATAAACCGCGGCTTATACACTTATACATTTTGAAAACATTTTCAACCACAGCGGTTAATATACGAGTTTACATTTTTAAAAGCGTTTCCACTGGCAAACTTTTTTCACAGATGATTGCTTGAAGACGTAGAGGTCTCAGAAACTCATGTACCAAATATGATACAATTGGAGTTACTGGGTTTTCAAAAACATCGTTTATTAATCAACAAATACATTTTAGTAGCGCCCTATGACAGCTGTTTTATATTAACGTACAGTGTACCAGAGGCGTTGCTAGGATCACAATACATTCGGGGCTTAGCAAACAAGCTAACTAGCTAGCACCCTGCAACTATAAGGTAGGCTACGAATGATGGGTTTTGCTACAATTGTTTGCAATGAACAATTACATCTGTTGCTTAATTTATTTTTTGATTCAATTCCCTATCATTTTAATTCAATAATTCAATTCAAAGATTCAATTCCCTATAATTTTCTTATCATGGCATTAATGCAGCATTTAGGCACACTTAATTGGCATTATAATGACGATAATCATTACATAAAATCACTTCAGGGAAGTGAATTTTGAGAATGTTATATGTCCTGTCTTTTCACTGCAGCATCAACATTCACTTATTATATTAACTTTTAATATTATAACTGTTAACTTTAGCATGATTAACTAACATGTGATGAAGTGTTTGCCACAGACATAACGTGTTGACAGGACGGGTCCCATAGTTGACAATTTTCACCCTCTCTGCGGATGGCCTGAAGACACAGATCTCTTCTTTTGCTGTCCTTCGCTTTTTTGGGAAGTAAAGAAAAGCGTAAACTAGCGTTTTTCTCTTATTCGACGCGCAAAACAGAATGCAGCAGCTTTTAGCCGTGGTACTAGTAATAATTCCAATTTTGCGCCGTTGTCTGTCTACACTTTTACGGCGCTAGTTGTACCTCAAAAGAGGGCGTGGTCGTTCGGACGAGAGGAAAGTGACGTATAGCTGCTCTCATCTATAATCTATAATTGACCTTTCGCAAAAGCCCCGCCTATCTTAGTTAGCGCAGAGGGGAAAAATAGCATATTACCGGACAGTATATAAGTGATTCTTTTTGGAGTAATACTTCCGCGATATCCCCCAGATCGAGGCATTGCAATATGCAATCGAGGGATTGCAATATGCAGTGTAAGAATCTGTTCACAATATTCAGATGAACAAAGAAGGGGATACAATAATTGAAACAAGCATTCATATCTCAATCAAAGAATAAGAAACCCCATGAACTCAAATGCGACCAACACAGGCTTGTGGACCAGTCATGCTCTTGCACTGCCGGGTAAGTTCTGTTTATACAGTTATTACAGAACTCTTATCAGCAACATCATCCTAACAACTTCAGCCGAAAGTCACCCGTTAAAGTTAAGCCTACAAGTGCCCCGATGTAACAAGCTAACATTAGCGGTATCTAGCTAACGTAGTAGTAGCAAGTAAGTCGTATGGTCACGTTTGGGCGAGGGGTTTTGCGAAATGTCAATTCTCTGGGCAATTGCGGTTTATATATGGGTGCGGTTATTACTCGGATTTGTATACACACAAAGCTATAAAATTAATGGTGCAGTTTATACACGGTGGGGGTTATAAACGGGGAATTACGGTAATGAAAAAAAGTGCTTTATTTGGGCATCATTTTAATCAGTCCCAAAAATTTTGCTGCTCTGAAATAAGGGGATCATAAAAACAGAGAATCTACATTTTAAAACCAAAATTTGCGAGTATAGAGCCAAAAGAAGAAAATAATTATTACTGTCCCAGTACTAATGTACTGAACATGCACTTTCATGTTAACCGTTTACATGTTAATAATGTGATAATTCATGTTAATAATCAGATATTACAAATTAGGGAACAAGCACCCAGGTGAAATCCATTTGTCATCCATCATCATGGGTAAAGGTGAAATTTTTAACAAAAGAGAACAGAGAAATAGTTGTGGCCATAAAGACCACATGTAAAAAAAAAAAAACACGAAAATGCACCAATCAGCAACATAAGGGGAATAATTAGGAAACTTATAACCATTTGAACGGTGGTAAATTTCACTGGCAGAAGATAGGTTTATCTTGGCATTCAGAAAAGAAGCTTTGAAATGCAAAAACAAATCCAAGGGTCACAGTACTGAATATTTGATGTTTCAAGGCTATTTTACTTCCGCTGGTACTAGGATCCTTGTTAAGGTGAATTCACTAACATCATGAACTCTGCCAATACTAACCCACAAAATGTGGATCTTCCAGAATGATAATGACTGTCTAGGCATGCCTTGTGAACAAGTTTAAACTAACATATAAAGTCTATCATAGTGTTACATTTACATTATTAGGAACATTGGGACAACTAAGGCTGATTGTTAAACCAGGATCGAGGAGAATGAATAGCAGGACTCCATATTAAAATAGGATGAGGGAAAAATAGCCCAAATGTAGCTTTCTATTTTTAAAGCAGGCTGGCAGCTCAGAAGGATGTATACTTTTCCTAGTTCCTTCCCCAAAATCAATGTGTTGTCACATGCAACAATCAGAGGAGAGCAGCTGTTGTGGCTAGTGAGCCTCGCCTGCAACCCATTCATCAGCCCAGTTTCTGACGTTCACACCCACAAACAGCCTTTTCACAAAACAGAGGAAAATAAATCACAAAGCAAATTGTGACAAACTTTGGGAGCTTATTAGGGGGGGTCCGCAACTGGAGAAATTGTCCAGTTTTGCTTGGGAAAGCGTCTTTGTTCAGAAACTAACTAAAATGAAAACTAACTAAAATAAATTAAAATAAAAACTAACCTCACTATGAAAATAACACAACCCACACGTTACACTAGAAAACAGTTTAGCTACTGTACCAATGATCCGATAGATGCAGACAAAAGAAAAAGCAAGTCAGAAGCATGTCACATGTTCAGGGGTCAGTTTTGGTCAGATCCCATTTGGATAGAAACATTGCAATGGATACATGTTGAAACTAGCCTACAGTACACTAGAAAAAGGCCCACAAAGCTTAAACAGTAAACCCTTATATCAATCCAGCATTGTTGCACTGGAGGTGTTGCTTTTCTGCCACACAAACAGTTCACATGGTTTATATTAACACCTGAAGAAATACTCTTGTCTGGGTGAGAAACCTGTGAACATCTAAACCAAAGACATGTTGAATAACGGGACAGACACAACAGCTAACAATACAGCAAGAAAGACTTCCACAAAATTCAGCTTCCAGACCATTGCTTATTCCATTCCCAGCCTCCCAAGGGCCATAAAAATGAATAGATAAGTTGTAAATAACAAAGCCCTGGACATATTGGCTCTGTCCCTTTCTCAGACTGTAGTATTTTAGTATATCTTCACATTGTAACATTTATTTAGCCATAATGCAAGCACACGCACTAACACACACAAGCACAGTTACCAATAGCTTAATTGTTGGCAGGTGGCTCTAATGCCCTCCTTAGAAAAAAAGTGTGATTTATGAGTCTCTTTCTATTCTGTCCTCCACCCTATTCTGTTAGACCGGTGTATGTATATGTACAGTACTAGTGAAAAGTTTGGACACCTACTCATTCAAGGATATTTAATTATTTTTACTATTTTCCACGTTTTGTAGAATAACATTACAGAATAATATAGAATAATGTAATAAAAATACATCAATACTATGCAATAGCATATATGGAATCAAATAGTGACTAAAAACATGTTAAACAAATCAAAATACATTTATATTTTAGATTCTTCAAAGTAGCCATCATTTGCCTTGATGACAGCTTTGCACACTCCTGGAATTCTCTCAACCAGCTCTATGAAGTAGTCTCTTACTATATATTTATGGTCTCTTTCATTCTTTGTTTTTTACTCATTCACTTCCTATGTCTCATCTTAACTCAGACTTTCTCTCTCCCTGTCCAACTACTTCTCACCTCTTTTTTTCTCTTCAGAAACAAGACACGAGACAAGCCCTAAGCGGCAGGACATTCCTCAGGCTTGACGTCACCCAGGCCAGGCTGGAATGCCCCACTAACATTGCTGTAAGCGTGGGGACAGTGGTCATGACACAGAGCCAGGAGGAGACATACAGTATTGGACCTGGAGCAGAGGACCTAAGAGTGAGGGGGGGTGGAGTCTGGGGCAGACAGGCCCGGAAGGGAGAGGGGAAGTCTGGGCGCCATGGCTGAAGAGTCTGGGAGAGAGGGAAGTCTCTGCGGGCTTGACAGGGAGAGAAGGAGTGAGAGAGGAGGTTGGGAGAGAGGCAGGCTTTGGTTGGTTGGGTGGATGGGTGTCTGGTATAGTGATTCTGTAGGACAAACTGAGACCCTGAACTGTGATTTTTCTCTGTCAACTTGGCGATGAGTATGTCAACAGGTGTGTGTTTGGGTAGTGGGTGAATGTGCCTACGTGTGGGTGTCAGTGTGTATAGTGTGAGTTCCAGTCAGGCCAGGTGTATCTTGGGGTGTTTGACCAACAGGACCAAGGCTGTGACAGACAGGTCATAGCACCCAAAAGAACAAGGTCTAGTCAGGCGGTTGTTGTGTTACAGGACCTGTCGTTTCTGTCTGAGGAGACACGTCCGTAGTTATAAACGTACTACATGTTGTTCCAGTGCAATAGACTGAGGATGAGTGAGGTCCCCGATGTGTGTTTTGGTGTGTGTGTTTGTGTGCGCGTACACGTCCTTCATTCTCACCATGTAGCGGGGACCCGGAGGGGCTGCTGGACAGCCCGGGGATAGGGCTGCACCTCCCTCCTCCAGCCTGCTTGCTGGTCAGTTCATTCTCTATCTCCTCCAGCCCGGCACTCTTCTGGAAGCGGGACATACGGTTGACCACGCGGGGGGACATGTGTGTTCGGGCGCATGGCACGCCACCATACGGGTTGATGGGAAACACATGAGAGGTGCCTCGCAGTGTGCTGATCACCACCCAACGACTATCTTGGCTGAAACAGATGTCCTGGACCTGGGGAGGAAGAGGGGGCTTTTAAAGAAAGAAAGCTGATCTTTCACCAGTACGAAAGGGGCAAGAGAGTTTTACACATAGATACCTGGTCTTACATTAGTTGAAAATCTCAACATTATCTTATAAACGAAGACTTCAGGGAGGCCTGACAATTCATACTCTTAATAAAAAAAGAGGTCATCTGAGTTGAGGTCTTCAAAGAATAAAAGTTTGTTGACATCTGTCCTGTAGATTTTATGATTTGATTAAAATATGAGTCTTTGAAGAGATGGTGGCCTCTATATGCAACATGCATATTTCTACTGAGTTGAGCAACAAACTATGAAATTGTGAAGTTGGTGATTGTATTTGATAATTAAGCAGTGTAAAGGATGTCTCTGGAAATTTGCGGGAAATTTAGTTTCAATGTATTTTAATTAATTTGGTACAGTAAAAGAAACACAGAAGAAATTCTTTTTAGCCTACAGTCTCTCCTGAGCTACAGAAACAATGCTGCTACATGGAGCAATGAACAGCCACTACCCAATGGTTGTACTGTATATGTTACAGACAAGAAAAACCTAGAGGCAGACAGAAAGAGAGGAAGAAGGACAGAGACAATGAGACATCCCTTATATACTAGACAATTTGGCTATCACATAAGTGGAAACAGGAAATGCATATTCTACCTGGCATGACACCAATGCATTCTTTCTATACTCATTACTGTAGGTCACAAACTAATCTCTGCTGCTCAGATCTGTCAAAATACACTGAACAAAATTCTAAACGCAACACTTTTGTTTTTGCCCCCATTTATCATGAGCTGAACTCAAAGATCTAAGACTTTCTCTATGTACACAAAAGGCCTATTTCTCTCAAATATTGTTCACAAATCTGTCTAAATCTGTTTTAGTGAGCATGTCTCCTTTGCTGAGATAATCCATCCACCTCACATATCAAGATGCTGATCAGACAGCATTAGTATTGCACAGGTGTGCCTTAGGCTGGCCACAATAAAAGGCCACTCTAAAATGTGCAGTTTCACTGTATTGGGGGGGTCCGGGGGGGGGGGTCCAAAAACCAGTCAGTATCAGGTGTGACCACCATTTGCCTCATGCAGTGCAACACATCTCCTTCGCATAGAGTTGATCAGGTTGTTGATTGTGGCCTGTGGACTGTTGGTCCACTCCTCTTCAATGGCTGTGCGAAGTTGCTGGATATTGGCAGGACCTGTAACACGCTGTCGTATACGCCGATCCAGAGCTGTCCGGGTGGCTGGTCTCAGACGATCTTGGAGGTGAAGATGCTGGATGTGGAGGTCCTGGGCTGGTGTGGTTACACGTGGTCTGTAGTTGTGAGGCCGGTTGGATGTACTGCCAAATTCTCTGAAACGCCTTTGGAGACGGCTTATGGTAGAGAAACGAATATTCAATTCACAGGCAACAGCTCTGGTGGACATTCCTGCAGTCAGCATGCCAGTTGCACGCTCCCTCAAAACTTGCAACATCTGTGGCATTGTGCTGTGTGATGGAACTGCACATTTTCGAGTGGCCTTTTATTGTGGCCAGCCTAAGGCACACCTGTGCAATACTCATGCTGTCTGATCAGCATCTTGATGTGCCACACCTGTGAGGTGGATGGATTATCTCGGCAAAGCAGAAGTTCTGACTAACACAGATTTAGACAGATTTGTGAACAATATTTGAGAGAAATAGGCCTTTTGTGTACATAGAGAAAGTCTTAGATCTTTGAGTTCAGCTCATGATGAATGGGGGCAAAAACAAAAGAGTTGCGTTTATAATTTTGTTCAGAGTAGATACTTCTGTAGAATCTGTCAGGAGAGAATGGGATGCGTGGGCTACCAAGAAACAGTTGTTCCATTCTTTAAGTTTTTGCCACTGGTTATTTGGACAAATCTGAATTTTGCAGATTTTAGCACCTTTCAAATGCTCTTGTAGAGCAACTGGGAGGAAAAAAATGATTCGGCCTGTTTTTAGATCCTTTTTACAAACAACAATATTTCCGTCCAGGATATGTGATTCCAAGTGACAGTTAATATCATCTGTCCCCGTGAAACTCCTTGTAAAGGAAATCGGTATCACTTCCTTAAGATAGACAGATTCATGTTAACATAATTTATTAGACATTCTCATCCAGATCGACGTACAGTAAGTAAATAGATAAAGGAATTTTTTTGTTTTCCCCTAAGGGAAGTAAAACCACAGCCGTTGTCTTGTGAGCCCCATGCTTCACTAAGACATATTTGATAAATGTTGAAGTTTTTGCAGTAGAGATTTTAGTCAAATAATTTCACATCTATCAAGGTGTTTTCATGAGTCTCCAATTTGCGCATTTTGCGTTCCCTCTTCGCAGCAACTTGCAACAAGTTTGAAGTTGGGTGTCCTTGGCAAAGTTGTTCTGCTTCTAATCACACTACTTCTCAATGAAAAAGTACTGGCCAGTATTTAAATGCTTGGAGGAAAACACATTCACCAGCCAACATCAATGATTGAGCTCGTAGGACTGCAACATACCAGGAAGAGTCACTAAGGCGCAACAGGGCAGGGCAACCTTTCTCTGACACCAACCAACCCAGGAAGGTGCTGAGATTTACAATATTGCAGTTATCATTTAACAAGTACGGACCAAGAACGCAGAGATTGGTCAAAGACTATCACACAGGATACAAAAATGAAGCGGAGCTTGGGTAAAGTTCAAGTGACTCAATTTTGAGGTGTGTGGTTATCTGACTGTGGTGTGTGGTTATCTGTGACTTAATATTAACAAAGACAATTCTAGTCAAGTGAAAGGAGATAGATGTTGTAGACAGCATACACAGTGGAGGTGGTCACACAGGCAGAGAAGTGTTCAAAGGGTCTCTGTCTTTATCACTAACACTGATTAGCTAGATTAGACATTCTGTTCACTTTGCAGGAACATCAAAGGAATGACAGGGCTCCTGAAAGTAGGAAAGGCAAAAGAGATGCAAATCAGAATGCAGAGAAAGCAAGTGATGGAATGAACAGAGAAGATGACAAGAGAAAAACAGAGAAGGGAATCAGACTAACAGCAAACAAAAACAGACAAACAGCAAACACACTGACCTATTTGGTCAGTGTACTCCAGTTTAAAGCCTTGTTTCAAATAACCCAGGGGCCCAATTACTAAGAAACCATCCTGTTGCTATCAGAACTCAGGTCTGTTTACCGGGACTGACCCTGAGATTGTGCATGTGTGCGTGTTTGGAGTGTGTTTGGTGAGACGGACTGAGTCCAGCTCAGTTGGTCAACCCAGCCAGATAAGAGCTGTGTCCGCCAACCTTTCTACAGTACCATTATCACTCTCGGCCTTGTTTGCTGTGCAGTTGATAACCTCTGGGGCCTGCGGCCGGCTCTCTCTCCCTCGCTGCTGTAGTCTCTACACTGTTTACAACAGCAGGATCAAAGCTTGCAGCACACCGCCAGGCAGCATGGACCTGCCATTACCAGTCACACATTAACCAGCCAAATACACTCATCCAGACGCCAAATCAGTTGGTGTATGTATGTACGCGTGCATACACGGGTGGTGGGGTTTGTGCGTGTGTGTGTGTGTGTGTGTGTGTGTGTGAGTGTGTGTGCGTGCGTGTAAGTTTGAAGCAAAGCCTAGATCAGTATTCTCATCCAAACATGACACCAGCACGATGTGCCACCAGGGTCCAAGCTCTCCACTGTTAAATATTAGTTTTGTTAAAGCAAATAGAACTTCAATAGTGGCCACACTAAAAAGTATATTTTGGCTAAACTAAACAAATATCAGTACATAAATCAGAAAACATTGACTTTGTTAGCTCAGGGAATCTAACCAACAACCTTTTGGTTATTGGACCAATGCTCTAACAACTAAGACACCTGCTGCCCCAATGGGACCAGTGGGGTGTCAGGCTTAAGTCAGGCTCTTGTCTTGACCTTCCCAATCTTGCTAGGAGTTGCTGCCATGAGGCAAGTCGATACAAACAATTTGGCTTTTGCAAAATTGTGACGAGAGAAAAAACTGGGTAAAACTACCACTACCTGCCTCCTTGAATAAGTGATGAGTATCTGTGTTGGGCAGGTAATAGGGGCATAGGCGGACATTGGGCTGAGCTGAAAACAGCTGCAGCAGAGGATAGGTTCATTAGAGTAACCAGCCTCAGAAATCAGCAATTAACGGCTCCTCAGATTGCAGCCCAAATAAATGCTTCACAGAGTCCAAGTAACAGATACATCTCAACATCAATGGTTTAGAGGAGACAGTGTAAATCAGGTCTTTATGAATTGCTGCAGAGAAACAATAACTCACACTAATAAGAAGGGACTTCCTTGGGGCAAGGAACACAAGAAATGGACATTAGACCGGTGGAAATCTGTCCTTTGGTCTGATGAGCCCAACTTTGAGACTTTTGGTTCTAACCGCAGTGTCTTGGGAGATGCAGAGAGGGGAAAACAGATGATCTCTACATTAGGGCTGGGTTAAAATAATCAATTCTCCAATTAAAATCGATCTTTGTTTAAATGATCTGATATCGATTCATAAAATCTCAAAATCGATCTTTTAATATATGCCTTTTCAAGTGGATGCGTGAAGCTTTAACCCCGTTAACGAGATCTTGTTGAGCATGCTAGGCTAAGCTGAGCAATGACTGAAGGTACCGCCAGGCCTACAGGCAGATGTCGATTCATTTCGGATTTAAAAACTATGAAGATAGAGAAGAACTTGACAAAAGCAAAGCCATATGTAGGGCCATATAATTTCCACGTTGCGGAGAATGTGGACAGAATCGAGGAATCCAAACATGAATTAAGACAAACAAAGGAAATGAAAGAATTCTATATTTTTTTTGTTTTATTGCCATATTTGTTTTAAATTTTGATGATAAATTGTGATGCGCCGCCACAGAAAAACAGAATATTTTTATGAAATACGATTTTTTTTTACCAAGCTGAGCACAGTTCACATTCACGCAGTTGACTATCACACGAGTGTCAGAGCAGAGCAACATCCTGCACCCGATGTTCGCAGTATCAAACTAGCGAGTGAGGTCAGAGAAACTTAACTGGCTGTGTCTGTACACGCACACATTGGTGTTGAACTGTCAGTAAGTGACTGTCACATTGATATAAAGAAGGTAGCCTACCCATCGTCTGAGCCACAATTAACCAAAGGTACAGTGAGGGAAAAAATTATTTGATCCCCTGCTGATTTTGTACGTTTGCCCACTGACAAAGAAATGATCAGTCTATAATTTTAATGGTAGGTTTATTTGAACAGTGAGAGACAGAATAAAAAATCCAGAAAAACGCATGTCAAAAATGTTATAAATTGATTTGCATTTTAATGAGTGAAATAAGTATTCAACCCCTCTCAATCAGAAAGATTTCTGGCTCCCAGGTGTCTTTTATACAGGTAACGAGCTGAGATGTCTAAAGAATGTCTTTCTTTTATTCATTTTTTGTTGTTTGTGTATAAAACAGAATCACAGAAAAATAAAATGGAATTGGCCAAAAAATAAAACCAATTTTATAGGACCCTACATATGTAAGATATGCGAAATGGAGGTGAAATATATCTACAAAACCATTTTACAAGACATCACGCAGATAGGCCTACACAGTCTGCAAAAATGTCAGATCCGAAGTCATTTGTCATGTTAGTCATGTTAAGTAAAAAGTACTTTAATGTAACTTTTTCGGCGTCAATTCTTAATGTAAACATTAACTTGGTGCATTATAAAAAATATTTGAGTGTTGCTTCTTGTACAATTTGCAGCATAAGTTCTCTGAGAATCTCTTACATCCAAGCAAAATTGGTATTGTAACTATCCCTAATCATCCCAATATCCCTAACTTAATTGATATCAAATCAGAAATGTAATCGAATCAGGAGCTTGTGAATCGGAATCGAATCGATTTGGGAAATCTGATGCGATACCTAACCCTACTCATGTGTGGTACCCACCTTGAAGCATGGAGGAAGAGGTGTGATGGTGTGGGGGTACTTTGCTGGTGACACTGTCTTTGATTTCTTAAAAGTAAAAATGTTGATAAATCAATTGGTTGAAAGTACAGTTGACAAATAGTTTTTCTACAGGGACAGGCCTACCGCAGAGACCTAAAAATCCACAAGTTAATCTGAATCTGGGGATGTAGATAAAGGGATGTCTCCATTAAATGGTGGTCATCCCTTAAAGGACACTGCTCAACCTCAAAATGTGATTAGGTGGGGGGAGGAGGGGGTCATGTCTAAGGTCATCCCTTCTTCTAACATCTCACATATTAGATTTTTTTCTCACAAGAGTCAGAGAGAGAGGGTGAAATTGAGAAGAGAAAGAGAGATCTGGCGACAGACATTGCAAGAGAGATTTGTTATCTAGGGGGAAAAAAAAAACATGCAACAGCCTTTTATTGAATGAGCCACAGTGAATGTTGTTTGAAACTCGCCATGCCCTATTTGTCTTACAAATTGTCTCAGCTTTTGAAAATGTGTTTGCTTTGGATGGCCATGAATTGATTTGCTAGAAGGCTGCGATTCCACAGCTGTGAGGAATCTGGTGCTGCAGTTAAGTGAGAGGCAATGAGGCCTTGCTTGTTTCTAAATCATCCTTCACATCAATTACAGTGCTCCGTGGGTCACACCCCGCCCTGTTTGAGTACTTAACCACTCAAACACACATATATGCACATGCGTGCACATGCGTGCACGCGCCCAATGAGATGAACACACACTCGACTCTAATCATTCAGCCTAATAGTGTTTTACCCTTCCTAACAATGTAATGAGGAAATGAAATTTTAGCTTTAGTGGTTGCCTTCTGGTCACACAGGCACACCACACCAGTCATGCACTACTAGAAGCAGTGCGTCTAAGTGTCTGATGGGAGCTGTGCAGTCTGATGAAGCCCAGTCATCTATCCGACAGTGTTTAGACACAACACAGTCAGACATACAGTATCAAACAGACGATCAAAGGCTTGGTTTAGATGCGGCAGGAGCTTTTATGATGCAGACACATTCCGTAAACAGCAATGGGTGGCCTCATTCAGAACACACCGGTGTTGAGTTACTAAAATGTTCATAATTTCCAGGGGATATGTAGGCTTTTGTCAAATGATTTCCAAGGTGTCAGTGAGTGTATGTTTTGTGTGTGTGTTACCTTGGCTTCAGTCTCTCCGCGGTGCAGGGTATAGAGGTGGTGGACAGCAGACTGGTTGGAGGCCCACGGGTGAGTTAGGACCTGGAACACATGGAAATCATGGCCCAGAGCGTCTGCAGTCACTAACAGCATTCCTGGAGGGAGGGAAGCAAAGAGACAGAGATATAGAGAGGCAGGCAGATGGAGAGACAGAGAGAGGGAGATATAGAGAGACAGATAGACAGACAGACAGATGGAGAGACAGAGAGAAAGAGACATGAATATTAACATACACACCCTGGTGGCCCTATTGTTGATATTAGAGTAATTCAGGACCGAGATTTGACCAAAACTGCTTCATTTTCAACTGACCGTCATAAATGTAAACTCCAAACCCAGTACGTATTTCAGAATGTGATTCAGACCAATACTGACCTGGTCCATACAGAGTCTTGAGGAATGGCAAAACTTACGTTAATATTTGATATTAATGGATATTTAAGGGATAACTTGGTTTTTAGCATGTTAAACCTAATTTTACACATACTGCTGAAGCACCATGCAGATGCTCCATTTCGTCATTGTGGGGAACAACACTGAGTGCACCACGACTGCAAAACCTAGTCCGTATTCTTCAAATGCACCTAGTGATGTAATTTAGTGATGTAAACAAATTTTTCAAAAGGCATTCCAAAAACAATTTCAACATTTATTTGTGAACATGGTTTAGAACATGTAATAGCCCGGCCACTGGCTCGTAAACACAACTAGAAAAAGGCCAAATAAATCTCAGAAATGGAACTTTCACCAAAACAAGTGTCTGGATGATGCTTCGCCACTAAACTTGATGAAAGAGAAAAATTAGGTCGGACATGTTAAAAAAAAAAATTTTTTTTTTAAAATTAAATGTGAATACAAACCGGAAAAAAGTACCATCATATTCGCTGCACAGAAACGCCCCTCAACAATTGGTACAATAAGAAGATGTAAAAAAAAATAATAATAACAGAGTGCGACAACTTCTTCAAAGAATTGCATATTAGCACCACCACACTTTAACACAAACAAACAAGCCTATTAACACAGGCCAGCTATCGTTTGTCACTACCATAAAAAGCTTGCTTATACATCTTCTAGGAACTGGGAGGAGTGTGTGTGTTCTTGTCAGTGTGTGCGCATGTCCTTACACATAACCACAGCACAGCTCGTGTAACCTCAGATCACAGACCCATTCATTTCTAGCAGTTTTGTTTGAATCTCATTAAACTGCAGAAAGTGTAGGCCTTTACTGTAAACAACCCACTAGAACAACCCCAGATATAAACCCAGATTGCAGGCAGTCTAAAACAAAGCTCTGAAAACAGGGTCACACACACTTCTACACCCCCCTTTTTCACATTTGGTCATCTCAGAAGACATTTGCCTAGATTCTGGTCACTCCATTGTAGTTTTCGCCATGTGCTTCAGCTTGTAGTCACTCTAAAAGGTCAACTTCCGTCCCAGTTTCTTGCAAAGGGCAACAGGTACTCAAAGCCCTACAAAGTCCCTGATGATGACAAACCTCACCATTCCATGATGCTATCACCACCATGCTTCACATGACTGCTTTTGATTCTGTAAGGTGCCGTGTTGTGCTTGTGCCAAACATAGTCTTGCAAAGCCACCTGAACACCTCTGTTCATAAAATAAAATGAAATTTGGCCCGTCTAAGTAAAAGCTATGGTCAGGTTTGTGTTCTGATGTCAAAATGAGATGGAGGATGTGAAAAATTGCAAAAAGAGAGCATACTGTACTTTCTGGGACTACTGAAACTTTGGTTGGCTCAGAGAAACGGTGATGCCTGCTCCACACACACTTGTTACAGAAGCATGTCAGAACAGCAGCCCACACCGTGGTTCAATTATGATTTATATTGTCAACATTTCTTATCATATTTTTAGCATAATTGACTAAAATGGTTTAAAAGGGATGTGGCTAGGAGAGGTAAAAAGACAGAGAAAGGAGGTGGGGTATGGCAACAACAGCTCACAAAATGATTCACCCTTGGACTTCTCCTCATTGTGCGTTACGACATGAAATCAAAATGCGTAAGAGTTTTTGCCACTGATCAACACAAGAAAAATCCACAATGTCAAAGAGAAAAATAAAATCGACAAATTGTTCAAAAATAATTACAAATACAAAACAGAAAATAATTGATAGCGTAAGTATTTCCCCCTTAAGTCACTATTTGGCCCCTTTCATGTTGTGACAATAAAATGTGGAAATGTCCAAGGGAAGGACTAATTGAGAGCCACAGTATGTAGGGAGAGATGGATGTGAATGTGGGATGGGTCATATCATGTGTGTAGCTAGCTGGGTTTAAGTGAACACCAACTGATTTACACTGACAATCCAACCCCTGTACACACGCGCTCAACGCAACGCGTTCCCCAGGCCTAAGAGGTTGCACCAAACTTAATTTTCAAGGTGTATTTGTCAAATGCACCGACCAACACAGCATCATCCTGTACAATGCAATTCTTGTGACATGGCACCCGACAAACTACGTAGTTAGAGTAACCATTTGAATTTAAATGAAAAAGTAAATTTTTTGCTTTGTCAAACCACAATACTTCAAATGGGATTCAAGATACTTCAAATGGGATTCAAGATTGGCTTTCTTGAGTAATGACTTTCTCCTTGCCCCCCTACCATATAGGTCAGATTTGTTGAGCGTTCAAGGAATTGCTGCCGCCTCAAGCTCTGTCAAAGTTGCTATTCACCTCTTGGTAGCCTCTCAGATCTGTCTCCTACTTGCTCAGTCATCCGGTTTGGATGAGATTTAGGCAGGGTCTTGGTGATGCCACACACCTTCTGCTTTTTAATGGTCTCGACTGTATTCCAAGAGATATTCAAGGCCTTTAAAATACGTTTATAACCATCCACCCATAATTCTAAACATTAGCCTCATAACCTCAAACCGAAACTATTGAATTCTGAAAAATTATGCACACAGCATCTAAACCCCAAGCCTCACTGCCATTATTTGACATGAGAATCATTTGTAATTTTACTTTCTTGGATCTTTTCTGAGGATGTTGCAGTACATTTGTAAGCAGTTGGCTGCCTTTATTGGGTAAAGAAGAAGGATGGAATAGAACAAAATTAAAAGAATCCTACAACACATGAAAGAGGGATGAAGGAGAAAAAGACAGCCCCCCAAAAAAATGTTGGCTAAAAGAATGTTGGCTAGCACAGCTATCAGACCTCACAGATTGTTTCCCAAATGACATCATATTCCCTGTATAGTACACTACTTTTGAACAAGGCCCATATATAGAGAAAAGGGTGCCATTCAGGCCACCATAGTGTACACCTTTTTAAAAGCAGCAATGTAAAAGAGTGAGGTAAAGAGGTAAGGAAAACAGGGAACCTGCAGTAAGAGTAACGAGGGAGAAAGGGGGTCACAGAAGGGGACATAGAAAGGAAAGGAAAAAAATGAAAACAGAGCAGGCAAGGCCAAGCCAGGCATTAGACAGCGGTTTAGCTATTCATGCTCTATCAGAACATAACACCAAACCAACGCTGGAAGCTCAGAGCCCTGGCCATAAACTAAACCCACGCCCCAAATGAGGTGCCAAGCCACAAGAAGCATTTGCGTCAACTGGGAATACATGGAAAAGAAGGGTCCTTCTAATTATAGAGTCTGGAAACGGAAGCGCGGGGTGATTAGGAGTTTAGGCACTGCATTCTGTTTATCTGGGAGCTTCCTCTCTCCCTCACCCAGCCACCCTGTCCTCCCTCTCCACCCTCCCCAACTCCCTCCCTCGCACTTTCTTTCTTCTGGTCCCTCTGCGGCCCAAGCCGCCTAGCTCGCCCCCATCCCTCCCTCCCTCCCTCCCTCCCTCCCTGGCTGGCTCACCACGGGCTTTGACAGATGAGGCTTGGCTAGGCTGGCCAGGACATGACTTCTTGCTGATGGTACACTCTGTACTCCAAAAGGCACCCGGCCGGACTGGAAGCACCCAGGGTTGGGGCTTTTGTGGCCTTGTTGAAATACAGGCCCTTGCCGAGAGGCGTCAGTGGGTTAGGCCGCTGGAAGCCCAAATTAAAAAGCAGCATTTCTGGTCGGCAGTGTGCGAGCCGCCTGCTGCCGCTGGAAACCTGAAGCCACTGGTGCTCCGTTTGACACTTCCTATTTATAACACCTCAAACCTCTCCAGGGCACCAGGATGAAAACGGCTAAATGTTCGGACACACACGCACACAGACACAGGTCAGAGTGAGTCCCTAGAATTTTCTATTCACGAGACGTGCGTCCGCATGGAAGGCCACTGTTTGGCTGAGAACGAGGGAGCGGGTGATCAAGTCATTTCCATAAATATTGACTCCCTCTCTCTCTCAATCTCTTTGCTGGAAAGAAGGCATGTGCCCCAAAACTTCCATTGTTTTGTTTTGGTGCAGCCTGCCTTTCTGTCACGTCTCAAAACACATAAACAGAAAACATCTGTTCAATCCCATTAATAGTGCAAGGATATTTCATTTCCTGGACAAAAGCAGATGAGAGAAAGGAGAGGAGGGAGACGAAGAAAAGGCAGTCAGTGATGAGGTCTCCCACTTGGCAGCACAAAGGGCCGCAACAAAACTAGTCCCCTTTCTAATTAACAACACTTGGCTCCAGAACCCTTGAAAACAGGGAAATCTGAAATTATAACCATGTGGTGTGAGAAAAAAGAGCGAGGACACTGGGGAATGGGGACTGGTCGGCTCTGGTGTAAGAGACGCATAGACTTCTGAAGCAAATGAGAGAGTATTCATCTTATGGAGGATTTGTCTTCAGGGCTGGTGGTGGGGCTGGCAGCTAAAGGCGGCCAGGCAGGGCGTGTGCGTACAGCGTGTGCATCTGTGTGACCAAGTGCGTGTACAGTCTGCGTGCGGGGTGCGTGCACTGCGTGCCTGTGTGTGGGGTTCTCTCCCGGTTGCGTCGGCCCCAGCTTATCAAGGTGTTTATGATAGCAGTGGAAAACACACAGGGGCGCAGTAAAACCTAAAGTGGGCCCCGGCCTGACTTCAAAGCTGCCCACTCAGACCAGACCGGCCAGAGCTTGGCGTGTCCTGAGGCCACCCTCTCTGTATCCAACCCTACCGCCCTCCATCTGTCCGCCCAGCCATCCATCCATGTATTTCTCTCCCTCTGTAGCGTTGCCACTGCTTCCGTCCCTCCCTCACTGCCCCACATCAAGATAACCAGGACGAGGGGGGGGGGGGCTGGAGGCTAACACACAATGGGTCATCATGCGGTCAACAAGTTGTTAATGTTTTACAGGCCAAAAGTGAAATCTTCTGAAGCTTAACCTGTTCAATTCCATCATAAAGACAAGCAGGCCTTTTTTTAATTAACCATTCCACTGAGGCTGTTGTTGTTCGTGTAGCGAGCGGCACAAGGCATCGTGACTGTGCTATGAATCACACTAAAGCCAGATGAGGGGATAGTGGGAAAGGAGGGATTGAGGAATTAGCTGAGTGTGTCTCCAAATGAAACAATGTCTGTGCCCTCTATAACCAGGGCAGATTCCATCGGGCTGATGGGTAGGGAGGATGGAACAGGAACGTACCACAACTTAGCCCCGACGCTGATCAACACCACCATTGGCGATGCCTCACATGGTTACGCGGTCAGGTAAGATCTGTGTTAGGTACCAGGAAAGCACATGGGATGTGTCCCAAGGAGGAGAACACTGCTACCCTGCTGTGGCCAGTCTGGTTTGTACTGGTCCCTCCAACGCTCTTAACTCCATAAACCACATCCACAATTCAATGGATGGAGGGAGGGGGAGAAGGAGGAAAAAAGGTGCTTACGGTTCATTTCATCTACAGTGGAGTGAAACAGAGGAGTGTGTTTTTCTATGTACTTCACAGCCAGACCACCAGTGAGCTGAGCAGCTCTCTCTCTCCCTGATATTAATAGAATGAAAGGGTGGACTAACCATCGCCAAGAGGCTGCAATTAGTTTATTTATTAAGATGGTTGACTCTTTCTTTTTGTTCTTTACAAGGTGAAATCTGACGCTTTCCAGTCACGCCGACTCCTTCAGAGGGTGGAGCATGCTGCCGGCAGTCAGGTTCATGAAGCGTGTCCGGGGCCGGAGTGAGATGCTGGGATCGCCGTGTCCCAAACTTAATTGGCATCACCTATATGTTGTGTAGCTGTTCACCAGGGCCCACAGAACACTGATAAGAAGTGGGGCTCTTATTAGGAGACAGGGTGCCAATGTAGTTGTATTTCAATTCATCTATGGCCACTTTTATGAGACGCTCACGTTTCACACTTTACTTCACAAATGTTAGTGCATTCTGTGGCTCAACATGCTGAATGTGTTGTGAATCCAAACACGGTAGATCCCTTGTCAGCATATGGAACATTTAGATATTTATACTTCCCTCCCTACTTCCCTTTCCTGGCCCAAATGAAGTGAAGTTAGGGCCTTCTTTCTACCGCAAACACAGAGCATTCCTAAATCCATCATGACTGAACCTCACTTCATGGTGCATTGATTACCCTATGGGCCCTGAACAACACTAGTGCACTATATAGGTGACAGGGGGAAATTTGGGACTCCGCCCCGGTCTTTTATTCCTGCTTCTCTCTGGGTTTCCGTCATAACAGACTGAAAAACACATTCTCCCAGCAGCTTAGAGGCCAGGCTATAACACCAGACTTTTGTTGCCCTGTTTAAAAGCTCCAAAACAAATTGGTCAGAACACAATCTGCAGATAAAGAGAGGGACTGTGGAGGGAGGGACAGACAAAAAAAGACTGATGAAAAGCTGTAATCCGTTTCTCTGCAAATCTCTAACTTCCATTTAAATGCTGTCCTTTATTTCTGTGAGTGTTTCTGTTAACTAATGAATCCCCTCAAACATTTGCCGCCCCAGATAAGATTTCACGCTTCTCTGGGGTGCCTACTGGTCAATCTGGATGGGATTTTGGAAAAGGGTTAGGAAATAGGAAAACATAGTGAAAGAGGCTCTTTGACCAATTTGTGTGTAGGTGTGTCTGTGTATGTTTGCCTGTAATGAATTTAGTGAACACTAAGAAAGAACTCAAGTAAACTGGTCGGACACGGTAACAAATACAGTATGTCTACACAAAGTGGACCACAACATTGTGAAAAGTAAGGCCCCAAATCAAAATTAGAGGAAGGAATCAAAACACCCCCGCACACACCATGAAGTGTTATGTTTGTGGATGAGTCAAGAGCAGAGTCTGAGGTGTACAGGCTGGACGTGTTGCGGTCTGGTTTGGGCTGAAGTTTCCACCGAGACCTTCAGCGTGGTTGGTCGGTTATTCTCTACGCTAGCCAGCCTCCCTCCCTCTGATCTCTTCCTGGTTTTACAGCCAGAGTCTGAGGCCCTGACTTCCCAAGATGCTGCTGCCGCTGCTTTTGACCACCTACCATGGAAACACTGTAAAGTAGAGCCACGGTGCTGAGGCAAGGACACAGTGGAGGTTTTACAGCATCTTGGACAAAGAGCAGGAGAGCATTAGCCAGGCCCACATCCAAACAGACAACTGCACTCTAAGAAGGCCTAATGTAGGACTGTTGTCTCAGCAAATACATCAGCAGACAGACTTAACACACTGTCCACACTAAAACATACTACACACAAACGCTACACACAACACACTAATGTAGAGAACCACTAGCGGTTACAACTATGAATTGGTTTTCATTAGATCCGGTCACTAACGGGGGGAGAGTAATTCCTCAGAAACGACAAAATTTTACATCTACTGTATGAGACCTCAATAACAGAAAAGAAAATCATTACATTGGTAGAATTTAACAGTTCAAAACAGAAGAGTAGACAGAATGAGAACGATAGAGATAAAGGGAAAGAGAGAGTGACAAAAAAAAGGGAGAGCATTACAAAGATTACAACAAAGCTCGCTGGGGAAAGATGTATAGATCATCAGCTTTGTCTCATGCCATTATGACATGTAGCTCATGCAGTGGGGGGGGGGCACTTTGCTAAAGCCGTGAATCCCTGTGCATGGATTGAGCATGTGTGTGTGTGTGTGTGTGTGTGTGTGTGTGTGTGTACATACACTAACAGGAGGGTGTGCGCAGGAATTGCTGGGGGTTTAATCCTCTCTGACTGGTCCATGGTGGGGACACAGCCATATTACTGGGCACTCTGGAACACAAACACAGATATGGTTGGGCTAATCGTGTCACACATGCGTCACACGACTCCCAGCTGCGCATCTTGCCTAATGAGAGTGGTTTAAAAAGACGACTGAAAATAAAAACTGAAAGCACCAGTTCACATAGCACACGTAAATCACTAACCGTGAAGATGCAGCCACTAAGTGAAGTGCTAATTGCTAGCAGTGTTAAGACACAGCCCATTGCCGGCTAAATTAGTGGTCGGGGAGGTTGTCTGTCTCTGGTGTTTCCCTAATGTTCAGCATGCGGGGTACGGGTGAACACGTCACTCGGTTGAAAGAGGTTAAGACACCACACTGACTGGTCTTCATCCTGACACAGCTGCTTGGCCCTTCCACTGTTTCTATCAACTCAACAGGCTAGACAATATGCTGTTGTGTCAGTGATCATGGGCTGGGCTGCACTTGCCTACGGCTGTGGTGGGAGACTACTTCTTGCCTTGTTTACCAATGCTCTGTAGGCTCTGAGCGAGCAATATGGTTTGTATAACTGTCTGTTAAGGAATATGGTTTGTGTAATAATAACATCATTTGTTATTAATAATGTATTCTGTTCAGGGGACGCCTTTCCCCAAGGAGGCTGACTTGTGCGTCCATACACTAAGTGCGGGTGGTCCCGGGAATCTAACACGCTAGCCTGACATTAAAAGATTCAGAGGAGCACAAGACAAGTAGCTTGTGTGTGTTTGTCACTGTAAGAGCTGTTGTAAGGTTGGAATGCTGTAAATGAGCACAGGACATATCTGCCATGGAGGAACAGATTCCTTGATTGTTATCAGTGGTGTGATTGAGAGGAAAGAGAGAGATTCTCTGAGAGCGTCTTTCCTGTCCAACAATCTTATCATACACTGCACACAGCCTTACTGTCGCCATGAAACCACCCTCTGTACAAACTGTTTCACTGCCCCTGCCGTTTAAACAGGAATGTCGTGTTGACCTTGAACATTTTAGCTAATAATCATGTCAACATTATGTCAAGTGTGAGCGGTAAGAGGAGCCTGAAAGGGAAGGACGCTTTAGTGAAAGTGTGAAGGTGACTAGCAAAAGACAAAGACTTTAGCGAAGAGTGAAGGAGATTAGTGAAAGATTGAAGAAGACTAGTAAAAGGGTGAAGGAAACTATAATGAAGAGTCAAGGAGAATGGTGAAATATTGAAGAAGACTAGTAAAAGAATGAAGGAGACTTTAACGAAGAGGAAAAGAGGACTTCACTGATAACGTGAAGGAGACAACAGTGAAGGGTGACAGGGACTTCGGTGAGGAGTCCCTGTCACCCTTCAATTATAATTATATTGGGGCTCTTCTCTTTGGGTTTTTTGTGTTCAGCTTCAGCTTTTTGACAGATGGCCTCACATTCTACTCAAGAACGCTCTGGTACAATATCAAATTCAATGTTGACTCAATGACAGCATTTTGGCCAGGCCTTGAGGGAGCAAAGCAGCCCCAAACCATGATGCCATCACATCCATGCTTTAAAGTAGGTATGAGGTTCTTCTGTTCAAATGGATTGTTTTGTTTAGCCAAACATGGGGTCTGGCAATGCAGCCAAACAATTCCACCTTTGACTCATCTGTCCAGAGCACATTTTTCCAGTAGTTTTGGTCTTTACCCAGGTGTTTTCTGGCAAACGTCAGTCGTGTTTTGATATTCATTTTTTAAAGTAACATTTTTTTTAGTGCAATTAGTTAAATCGAGCTACCTTTATCAACAAATACGGTTGGAATTTAACTCAAATATCCACATGTCCAAGTATGTTTAAAAAAAACACAGCACTTACTTTTTCACATGACTGTTAGTGAAAGGGCAAATAGGACTTTTGTAAAGAGGTGCAGGAGATTTTAGTGAAATCGTGAGGAGGACTTAAATGAAAAAAGCAGGAGGTGAATAAAACATAGCATTCAGCTGCTAAAGCGAGTGCATGTCAGTTTGTGTGTGTTGCTTCACAACTGCCTTCAGCTGAACAGCATCCTATCCTGTAATTAGATCACTAGGAATAGAAGGCCTGAACACCACACGGCCAGGCAAGGCAGCCAGACCAGCCACCCCATAACCACTCTGCCGTCTCTATAGTCACTCCAACATACACAAGCAGTTCTATGGGGTTTCATATGCAATGTTTCTTGGGTAGGACTCGCTGGGCTTTCCAGGACCGGCCACTAAGCTGTGGAGTCATAGCATTATTTCATGCTGGGTCTGGTGTTTCATAGGGTGGTTGGGTTAGTTGACTTGACCACACTGTAAGAAGTCTTATTGCCGTAGGCCATGGGTAGTGAGAGATTTTCCTTCCTTCTCTCCCTTCCTCTTTCTGTTTTTTCTCTTTTTTCTCTCCGCACTTTAGGATTGCAGGCCAATCAAGACCAAGGGTCTCCGGTCTCTCTGAA
>JACXGI010002185.1:53437-64158 GCA_016801175.1 Esox masquinongy
TGTGTTCAGAATTAACCAATCACATTCAAACTCATGTTAAATAGAAGTCATTACACACCTGCCATCATTTAAAGTGACTCTGATTAATCATAAATAAAGTTCAGCTGTTCTAGTAGGATTTTCCTGACATTTTCTTAGTTGCATCTCAGAGCAAAAGCCATGGTCCGCAGAGAGCTTCCAAAGCATCAGAGGGATCTCACTGTTGAAAGATATCAGTCAGGAGAAAGGTACAAAATAATTTCCAAAGCATTAGATATACCATGGAACACAGGGAAGACAGTCATCATCAAGTGGAGAAAATATGGCACAACAGAGACATTACCAAGAACTGGACTTCCCTCCAAAATTGATGAAAAGGCGAGAAGAAAACTGGTCAGGGATGCTTCCAAGAGGCCTACAGCAACATTAAAGGAACTGCAGGAATTTCTGGCAAGGACTGGCTGTGTGCTACATGTGACAACAATCTCCCGTATTCTTCATATGAATGGGCTATGGGGTAGGGTGGCAAGACGGAAGCCTTTTCTTATAAAGAAAAACATCCAAGCCCGGCTGAAGTTTGCAAAAACAAATATCAAGTCCCCCAAAAGCACGTGGGAAAATGTGTTATGGTCTGATGAAACCAAGGTTGAACTTTTTGGCCATAAATCCAAAAGGTATGTTTGGCGCAAAAACAACACTGCACATCACCCAAAGAACACCATACCCACAGTGAAGCATGGTGGTGGCAGCATCATGCTTTGGGGCTGTTTTTCTTCAGCTGGAACCAGGGTCTTAGTCAGGGTGGAGGGAATTATGAACAGTTCCAAAAACCAGGCAATTTTGGCACAAAACCTTCAGGCGTCCGTTAGAAAGCTGAAGATGAAGAGGAATTTCACCTTTCAGCACGACAACGACCCAAAGCACACATCCAAATCCACAAAAGCATGGCTTCACCAGAAGAAGATTAACGTTTTGGAATGGCCCAGCCAGAGCCCAGACCTGAATCCAATTGAACATCTGTGGGGTGATCTGAAGATGGCTGTGCACAGGAGATGTCCTCGCAATCTGACAGATTTGGAGCGCTTTTGCAAAGAAGAGTGGGCAATATTGTCACATCAAGATGTGCGATGTTAATAGACTCCTACCCAAAAAGACTGAGTGCTGTAATAAAATCAAAAGGTGCTTCAACAAAGTATTAGTTTAAGGGGTGTGCACACTTATGCAACCAGGTTATTGTGAGTTTTTAATTTTTTATTTTTCCCCCTCAAAAATTTCAGTTTGTTTTTCAATTGAATTGTTCACGTTATAGGTCACATTAAAGGTGGAAAAAGTTCTGACATTTATAAAATTTCTGATTTATCTTTGTCTCATTCTTTTACATCACAAGAACCTGGCATTTTAATAGGGGTGTGTAGACTTTTTATATTCACTGTAACTGCCCTTCTTTAGACTAGTTGAGAATCTGGAGCATCAGCAATTGTGAGTTCGATTACAGGCTCAAAATGGCCAGAAACTAAGTACTTTCTTCTGGAAGTCATCAGTCTATTCTTGTTCTGAAAAATATTAAATAGTACTTGCAAAATACCAGTCTCAACATGAACAGTGAAGAGGCGACTCCGGGATGCTGGCCTTCTAGGCAGAGTTGCAAAGAAAAAGCCATAATCTTTTATTATGGCCAATAATAATAGAAGATTATGATGGGCAAAAGAACACAGACAATGGACAGAGGAAGACTGGCAAGTGTTATGGACAGACAAATCTAAGTTTGAGGTGTTTGGATTACAAAGAAGAGCATTTGTGAGACACAGACCAAATGAAAAGATGCTGGAGATCTGTCAAGCATGGTGAAGGCAATGTGATGATCTGGGGGTGCTTTGGTGGTGGTCAAGTGGGAGATTTGTACAAGGGATCTTGAAGAAGGAAGGCTATCAAGCCATTTTGCAATGCAATGTGAACGGTGCTTGACTGGAGCCAATTTCCTCCTACAACAGGACAATGACCCAAAGCACAGCTCCAAACTATGCAAGAACTATTTAGGGAAGAAGCAGTCAGCTGGTATTCTGTCTATAACGGAGTGGCCAGCACAGTCAACAGATCCCAACCCTATTGAGCTGTTGTGGGAGCAGCTTGACCGTATGGTACGCAAGAAGTGCCCATCAAGCCAATCCAACTTGTGGGAGGTGCTTCAGGAAGCATGTGGTAAAATCTCTTCAGATTTCCTCAACAAACTGACAACTAGAATGCCAAAGGTCTGCAAGGCTGTAATTGCTGCAAATGGAGGATGGATTATTTGATGAAAGCAAAGTTTGAAGGACACAATTATTATTTCAATTAAAAATATTTTGTCAATTAACTTTGTCAATGACTATATTTCCTATTCATTTTGCTATATTTCCTATTCAAAGTCATTTCATGGATGTTTTTATGGAAAACAAGGACACTTCTAAGTGACCCCAACGTTTTGAACGGTAGTTTACATTATTATTATCAGGTAATCTTATCAGGTAATCTACTCTAGGTAATCTACTCTAGGTAATCTACTCTAGGTAATCTACTCTGCTCTAGGTTGATGAAATATGTAAAGTCATGACATACATTATTGCTCTAGGTTGATTCAATATGTAAAGGAATGACATACATTACGCCTCTAGGTTGATTCCATATGAAAAGTAATGACATACATGATTCTACTGCTCAAGTTTTGTGCAATATGTAAAGTTATGACATATATTACTGCTCTAGGTTGATTCAATATGTAGTCATGACATACATTACTGCTGTAGGTTGATTCTGTACATAACAACATACAATATGATCAGGTGAAAATATAGTAGTCTTACAAGAATGGAAAAAAAGTTGTAGCAAAGGTATATGCTTTGTTTTTTATTCCTTCCCAATGTCACTTCAAAACATGATTTAAGACTTTTGGGAGCCATGGTCCATAGCCCAAAGGGTAAGACACAGTTACACACGCGGTAAACAGATCAGTGGAACACACAGAGCATGGGAAAAGAAAAAGGATGGTGTCATCTGTACACATCCAAGAAATCTGTCATGAGCCCTGTGTTCAAACAGGCCAGCAATGCATTTACTGAAACCCAATTTAGATTCACACATTTGGCTGTTTTTTCACAGTTTTTGAGGGTTATTAGTGGTTTGCATCGTGTGGTGTACACTCTGAAGTCCTGTTGGTGTACTCTTCTGCATATGGTAGTCTTTGACACATATTTCCCTGCCTCCTGGAGTCTTCCTAATCGGTTTCCTTCGTAACTATTAAGTATTCTTCTGTCATCCACTACAGTGGTCTTCTGTGCTCTACCAGGTCACTTGTCATTGATGAGCTCACCAGTGCTTCCATTATTCTAAATATACCAAAAAGTTGATACTGCCACAGTGGCAGCCACACCTAATGTTTTGGATGTCTCTAATCAATTTATTTGGATTTATCTGCTTCTCGATGGCCAACTTGACATCTAGAGGCAATTATTTGGTCCTCATGATGTCAGACACCAGCAACAGACAAAATGCAAAGGCAAAGTCTATAATCAAGACCAGTCATTGGCAAGTCTTTTGTGCAGTAATTATGCAAACTCACTTGTCAAATAACACACCTGCGAAGTAAGAAAATTGGGGACTACGCATAAAATGTTCTCTAATTCCCAAAAGCTAATGTTATATTTTGATGACAGATGACACGGATTGAACGTTAAGGATGGTAACCTACTACTACGAGCTATGGTTACATTACGGTAGCCTTTAGCCACTGCTAGTCTCGCGAGGCCACACCTCAAATCTTGCCTGGCCTCCTAGCGACGTTCTAGGCCTGGTTTAAGAAGTTAAGCCTTTGAAAACGTCGTATAGAACATAGTTGGCTAGACTATACAGCAATGCAGCGGTCTTAAACAAAAATATTTTTTATGTGTATTACAGGATAAGGAGATAACAAGGATAATACTTTGGACATGTTGTTAATGTAACGTGAATTGAAACTCATCTTGAATTCTTTAAATAAATCTGCATGTCTGTCTTTGAGGTGCTTCGCTAAAGTTGGAAGTTTCCTCCTTTAGTCTCGAAAGTTTGAAGGCACTGTTAGCATAGTGTTTTTTGCGAATTTATTACTCCCTGATAATCCGCCTTGAACGCAAAGTTCGCGACTCTTACTGTTTTTCTTTTCGACGGGACGGAGCTGCACTTGCCGCCATCTGTCACGTTTTGGATCTCCGGTACCTACGGTTCTGTACAAAAACTAGTACCGTCATGTTTTTTAGAATTTTGGCATCGACTTGGTACCGAAGTATCCGTTCTCGTGACATCCCTAGTCCAAATCCCTTGTATGTGTTTTAAGGCGTCTAACAAAAAAAATAATTAATTAATTTAATGAATTCAGACCCACTTGTTTTCCTTATGTTTGGTCAGGCCGAAGTGAGTTCCCCTGTGAAAAGCTTTTACTAATTTGATCAGTAAAGTAAATACCTAAAACAGCACCTCTACACTCCAGATGAGGAAGCATTTAGAACAGCTGTGGCCTGGAGAAACTGGTAGGAAAAAATGTGATTTAGGTGAGCTAGACCAAGAGAAAACCATAGCTACTGTAATTGAGCACTGACAGAACTGTAGCACTGTTGCAGGTAGAAAGCTAAATACATGTATTTTATTGTCATTTTGACATCTGGACGAAAATGTACTTTTAATAATTAGTATTTCACCCCCATTAAATCGGAACAATTTTCTAAGTAAAAAATGTGTGTTTATATAGGGGTGTTTTGCGGTTGTCTATGCTCGGTAAAGTGGGCTGGTGTGGCTAAAGTACCAGGACTGAATTTATATTATCAGTTATCAGTGGGATTCGTACATATGTTCCAAATTAGTTATGCTTAAGATCCTAGAGTGGACCTTTAAAAGGGTAATTTGACAGTGGGAGTGTACCCACTTTTAGTCTGTGGGTTAGTGTACACACGTACCTGTCCCTCTCCGACGTTGTGTGTGTCAATGATGGTGATGACTCCAGGGGAGTGGGGGCTCCGGCGGATGGTGCTGTGGGGGGTAACACCCTCTTCGTCTGGGGGGCCAGCGGGCAGAGTCCCAGCTAGCTGGGTCACCACCTTCCCCACCATGGTGAGGCCCGTCTTTAGCGTCTGCCAAGAACGTGGGGGGGGGGGTCATCAGATTGGGCTCATAATCATAAACTGACTACAGACACCCCTGATAAAGAAGCAACCAAGTGTGTCTGTGTTACAGGAGCTGGAAAAAGAGTGCTGGTCAGTATAGAGGTCAGAGTACAGTCTACCCTGTGTGTAAGACAGAGACAGGAAGACCAGCTGATGACGATGATGTGGAATGCTGAAACAGCAGGAGCCCAGAGTCTGCCAGCAGCCCCCCCCCCCACCCCACTCAGCTCCACACAGATCAATGCCTTCTGTTTGGACTAGCACTAAAACCTCACACTGCAGTGATTAGAAAACACATTAGTGTTGATCAATTAGGAGTAAAACGCAATGTTACATTATTGATGGGACCCCGAGCAATTTACACACACCAGCCTGTTAGTGGGCTAGGTGGAGTCGCCAAGTGAGGGGGAGAGGGAGGGAGGGCGGTGTGTGTCTGTGTGATGCATAGACCCAACAAACGCAAGGCGCCACACGGTATTGACAGCGCTGCCTGGCCTGAATGCCTGATTAGGTTCTCTGGGGCCCCTTTGCCCCGAAACACACACAGACACACACAGTACATGGACTCCATTATCTCAGGACAGTGTAGTTAGGAGATAGACTCCAGCAGGACTCTCCATTTCCCTGAGCCTGGCCTGCCAGGGACCACAGAGGTGTGTTTCGGTCAGAAACTCTGGCCAGGCCTGGAGAGGACATGGACCAGCCTCTCCACTGACACCGCGGATCAGACAGTCAAACAATGCACAGGTTAGATTCATTTTTTTTATTACCGCGTGTAGTACAAGTTGTAGCAATACCGTTAGAAGTGTGTAGTGTAATAGAATGTTATTAAGCTTAAGAAACAGTACCCCCTTAATATTCACTCGCTTAATGCTTCCTCAACAAACCCCCCCTCCCCCTTGCCCTCTATAAGTCTCTTGACAGTAGCACTCAGTCTGTGTGTCGTGTCGAAGACCGGAGGTAGGGTTCAGGGTGAAAATGTTGAGATTATGATGTATGGTTGTAAACAGTGGATAGCTGTGGCTGCAGACAATCTGTCTGCATATCGGGACCCCCTTAACCCTGTTAACTCTTTCCGCTAGCCAGGCTAATCCTTTAGCGCTGCCGCTTTTCTTTTTGATCTATACCACCATTAGAAGCTAATGGGACTTCTCTCACGCTAGCCGTTAACGCTCATTAAGGAAAAAGGAGGGAGAAAAAGAGAGGGAGGGGGAGAAAGCTGAGGGAATAGATTCGACCCGAGGGGTCATCATAAATCAATTTGGGTTCCCCTTTGGGGCTTGGATAAGACAGGAGACTGGAACCATATGAGAAGTGTATGAGTTGCGCTGCTGTGCTAGGCTAACATGGTGGATGGGGTATAATTTCAGACTGGTGTAAAATGGGTTATCCATTAGCGTAGCAGAGCCTGGTGTTGCGCTCCACCTGAGATGTAGATGGTTTTAGTACATGTATGTGCTTTTATTACAGATTTAGATGTTTTTATTACAGATCTAAATGGTTTTATTACAGATGTAAGTGGTTTTATCACAAATGTGGATGGTTTTATTACAAATGTAGATGGTTTGTGTACAGATGTAGATGGTTTTAGTACAGATGTTGAAGTGAAAGGTTTGTGTACATTCATGAGACAGTGTGAGGTTGACTCACTTTAGCGGCGCTGATGACTGTAGCGGTGTAAGACTGGGCATTGTCCCCGCAAGCGCCGCCACGAGATTGGTGACATCGGATCAACTATTGAGAAACAGAGCAAGACAGACAGAGACAGAGACAGAGACGCAGATATGCAGAGACACAAAGAGACAGAGACACATAGAGACAGAGATATACAAAGACACAAAGAGAAAGAGACACAGAAACAAAGAGACAGAAACACAGAGAAAGAGACACAGAGACAGACATACGGAGACACACAGAGACGGAGACACATAGAGACACATAATGAAGAAATGCATATTGGAGGATTGTAAATACATTTTGTGTGATATGGTGTGTGTGTGTGTGGGGGTCAAACCTTATTGTCAGCGTAGGCTAGCCAGCGGCCTCCCAGGGCTATGGGGTTTAGGTTGGGGCCAGGACAGGGGAAGCAGGCTAGAGACACACAGGAGGAAATCAAAACAAGCTTAGTTTAGTTTTGGTTGGGTGTTGTGTTTACAGGTCCACACATTGCCTCAGGGATCTATAGGCTTCCCCAAAACGTATAGTGGAAACAAGGATAAGACAGTGTTACTTTAAATGGACAGCCTATTCCCTAATAATACACCCATATGGAGACAGAACAGCCAATACCCTGATAAAAATTTATATGGCTGTTATGGAGGAGGTCCTAAAATCAGAATGTTCAGATAATGGAGATCCCATTTCCAAGTCAGTTCTCCCCCCTAGAGACAGCCTCTGGTTCTCTTTACTGAGCAGGATTCTGTTTGATAGGGTACAGTCAATCACTGAGAGTGTGTGTGCGCTAGTGCGTTAGTTGTTCCCATTGGGATCAGTGTGTCTACCAGTCAATCTAGACAGGAGCTGTCCCCACTTTATTGGGTGCCACAGACTCCATTACGTCATGATGTGACTCAAATAAAAAGAAACACATGCAGTCGCCTTCAGGCACACAAACACAAGTACACAATACAAATGGAGGTCAACACACAAACACGGATGGGTACAAACAGCCCATAAATTCACAAGGAGATGAGCTATCAGTATAAACTATAACTAATGTTTCCACCCACTCGAGCAGATGTTGATGTAAACTGTCATGGTACAGTATACCTTATCCTACTGAACTAAACAGAGCCACACAGCACAAGATCTGGGTTCAATAATTATCTGAAATCATTTTCAAAATGTTACCAGTGCTTGATACACCTTGTCTGCCATGGCCAATATGGCCAATATATACCCTGTCCGTTTGGTCCAACAGGTAGGCTAAATCAAACACCCAGGGAATCCAAAAGCTACTTCCAAAAGTATTTGAACCCAGTTCAGCACAGCACGTTCAGCATGCCACAGAACTCACCACTACACACAAACAAATGTGTAAACAGGGAGGGAGAGATGTGATGGATAATGCCACATTGCCGTGAGCAACTAGGACAAATAAGCTGGTTTTCACACACACACACACACACACACACACACACACACACACACACACACACACAAAATCCCATATGCTGACAAGTAAACACGCACACCACCAATGAGGTCTTGTGGGCACACAGAGAGAGGTTTGGCTGAAATGAACGCAGCACACAGGATGACATGGAGTCAGATAGCCATGTAGTGAGCAGCAGGGTCGGAGCTAGGAGTCCAGGGGGCCTGGGGTGAACAGGACCTGAGGTAAGCCACAAGGCCCTGGAACGCAACATCCTCTCCAAAGCCAGGGGAACACAATCCACTCAGCCCAGCGACTGACATTACAAGTGTCTGACCGTGAAGAGACGGGGGAGAAGAGGAGAGAGGAAACAAGAAAAAACATGAAGAAAAGAAAGGAGACAAGGGTAAAACTGATGAGAACGGAGGAAAATAGAAAAAGCAGAGGACTGAAGTTGAAGTAGAAGGGAAAATAAAAAAGATGAATCACCCAACCCAAATGTACACCCCCTCAGAGGCCTGACTAATATCTCTACTCACCAGGCCACACCCTTCTGTGACTACTAAAAAGGGACTACTAAAAACAACCCACATTAAAGGATGCCTGTGTTATTCCTTTATCTCCCCAAAGACACACACACATACTGCAGGGACCTGGGAATATTTGGAATGATTAACAGTAATGAATGATAATCGCTGTCCAGTGAACCCAGCTCTCCAGACATGGATAGGGATGTCAGGCAGACCAGTCAACACATTAATTAGACCCTTTCCTCCTAACAGAAGTTTGTTTACCGTCCACAGGCAGCAATGGTCTTGTTACATTATACTGTTTTACGTCTTCCTGCACAGTCCCAGAGGTTACATTCAGTTGGGCACAACTGACTAAGAATACGTGGAAACAGAAAACCCCAATGGATAGACAAGTTGAAATAGTACCTCCATTTTTATTTAAATTTGTCTCCGTTGCGCGGCATCTCAACATGACCTAGATATGTTGTGTTAATTATATGATGATAACGTTGCAGCCAGGAAGGAAGTGTCATCAAAAAACAGGTGGTTGGAAGGTGTTCCATAGTAGTGTGTGTGGGACATAAATAAATCTTCATCTTTTGTTGAATTTCTTCTCCCCTCTTTGAGGAGGCTTGTTGGTTTAAGTATCACAGGATAAAATGGTCCCCAAGCACAATTCCCATTGCATAAAGAATTTGGTAACACTGCTTAAAAGTAGAATAGAGTGGAATTTAAAATGGATGTGGTAGTGAGAAAGTGAGTATGTCTGTGAAAGTTATTTTAGACTTCTGGAAAAATCTGTGACAATTCATGTGGGAAGCCCAACTGATTCTTAGTTCAGAAATATAACGTACAGCAGCGGTTCTTAACAGGGGGCTCTAGGCCTTAGGGAGATGAAAAGGAAAATTATGTTTAAAAAAAACAATTCCCTTATAGTATTACATATGGTATACTGATATTTTGTTCTGTTAGATATTACATTTTAAAACACTGAAACTGAAACTCAATTACTTTAAGGTGAGATTGGTTTTATTCTGCGACATATTCAAAATAAAACTGAAACATGTTGCTTGTATTCAGCCCCACATTGGTTGGTTGGTCTTGAGAAATGGGCAGTGTATTATTAGGTTTCGAGCCAGACATAGTGTTTTGAGTCTGCCAATAATCTTGGTCTCATCTAACCTGCATCTACTTTCATGCTTTCTGGCAAACTGCAAAGGCGCTTTCAGATTGTAATTTTTGAGTAACGGCTTCTTCCTTGCCACTCTCCCATACAGGCCAGTGTTATGTAGAACTGTTGATATGGTTGAGTGGTCCGCTATTATTTCATTCCCAGCCACTGAACTCTCCCTGGCTACTCTCACAAGTCTCCTTGATTGAGCCCTGAGTTTTGAGGGACAGCCTTTTCTTGGCAGTGCCTGGATGAGTGCTGGAGTTTCCACTTCCTGATTATTTATCCAACTGGGCTCACGGGGAGATCCAAACACTTGGATATTATTTCTCTAATCCAAATGATTAAAAAGAACAAAATGTCAATGTAGAATTTTGAATTCAGTAATATGAGAATTGATCAAGATATCAAGTTTTAGAAAAAATAAAGTACTGGACATAAAAAACAGCAAAACCTAACAATATAATTTAAAAGATAATGAATTTAATAAAGTTCTTTCACTGAAATTGTTCCAAATAAGGAACATATGCCAGTAGCTTCTGCCTCGCAATTCTCATCAGAACATTTACTTTCTCTGCCCAGGGTTGCCTACTAACGTTTTTGCTCTTGAATAAAAACATTTTGGCAAGTAAAATAAAAAAGAGCCCCAAAAACTAAATGCAGGGTCAGACCATCCCTTCAGGATGGCATACGTGTTACCCTGTCAAAGATTCTCTCCACCGTTGACCAGATTATTTTCAGAAGCCGCAACAGTCCTCACATTGAACGAGAAACATTTGCAATTACAGTCGGACATT
>JACXGI010002186.1:0-24605 GCA_016801175.1 Esox masquinongy
GGGTTAAGGTGTGGCCAATGATGGTTGCAAATTAAATCAGCACATTTAAGTTTTAGTACGAGCTTGTTGCTATATTACTGATCGCATGAGATGCAATGACAAATGGGATAGTCAATAAGCTGCACAGTCCTTACCCTCTGATCATGGCAAATGATTCATCACTTGAGAAGTACGAAGCCCCAGGAAGCACAGTCACTGTTTCTTTACCTGCACACAGATCTACACGTTAACATCTCACATATACATGGTATAAATGTAGAGGTTATGGATCCATCTTCAACCATGTATGTTGACATAGAAATTCAGCATTTAAAAATGTACAGATAAAGCTAGATGGAGGCCCTGAATCAGGTGATTAAAAATGCTAAATTCAAACTAAAGTCTGCTACATACAGTAGGTCCCTCTCCTAAGAGGTAAACCATAAAGTCTGCCACTTCAAATTATATTGATATTCACCAAGGAAACATGGGCATGGTCTGGCCCAAATGTATGTAATGTAAATGACACTTGAATGTTTGTATTGTAGCAAAATTTGGTAAACGCGTTGCAAACACTGTGGAGACTGAACATATACGAGCAAATTCATACTGACCACACAGCAGTGCTAAATCCAACATAACTTCTATACGTTTATATCTTGATTTGTTCAAGTCAGAGGTGAAATTTGGCACACATGGTTAGGGGCCTGAGTCTGGTTCAACCAACAGAGACAGAAATGGTATCATTTTGACTAAAATGAGGTAAAGTAAATGCGTTGTCATTACGATCTGGCCTTTACTACTGCACTGTAAGGCCGGGGGGGTGAGTTTCATGTGTGGAGAACATTTTTACTGCTGCCTTGTTTGTTTCTGTTTGTTAATCCGTGTGTGCAGGGCGTCATCACATACCAGCGTTGATGAGGTCAGCATCCACTTCATCTTCTGTGGGGTAAGGGCCCTACACAGAGACCACACATTCACCACCCAATGTCATCACGTCTCTAAGTGCCACACACTCATTCAAAGGAGAGGAGGGCTACTGACAACGCATATCAACCTGCATTCAAGTGAGGCATTAGCATAACACAATTGATGTGAACATCTTTGTTAGACGGGCTGCCTTTGTTAACAAAATAGTAAACATATTGCTGCAAAGACAGACAGTTGTAATCTTACTGTCGCTGTATTAGGAATTTGGCCCCAACAGCTGTTGTCAAAGGGGTTATAAGAGGAATTCAAATGATGGTCTTACCAATCCCAGAATCCCGTTCTCACTCTGCAGGTGGACAGTGATGTGAGGCTGGATGAAGTTGCTGGCAAGCATGGGGATGCCGATACCCAGGTTAGCTGAGGGTTCATATTAAAGACCAGGCACTCTGAATTAGGATTCATATTAAAGACCAGGCACTCTGAGTAAGGGTTCATATTAAAGACCAGGCACTCTGAATTAGGGTTCATATTAAAGACCAGGCACTCTGAATTAGGGTTCATATTCAAGACCATGCACTCTGAATTAGGATTGCAAAACTACCAGTAATTTACAGAAGTTTTATGAATCTTCAGTAATTATCATTAATATGATAACTTAATGTAATGCTAAAATTTAATTATATTTAATATTAATGTTTAAATGTGTATGAGGTTCTAGAGAAAAGAGAAATATTTGCAAAAAAATCTAATCAGCACACATCATTCTGGAACTATTCACTTTTTTGACCACGGTTAGGCTTGTATAGCAGCCATTTTCAGTTCCTATTTATTTTATGGCCTTTTTGCCGTGCAGTCGGGGTTCTGCACGTAAAACAAATGCATGCTTTACTGGATTCAGGTTGGGTGACTGACTTGCCCAGTTGAGAAAATTCAGCTTTTCATCCTACTGCTCCTGTATTTTTGCACATTGCAATCCAGCCTCTGTATTTTGGTGAATTCTGCAAATGTCAGTGGCTGACACATCCACGCTTACTTCCTGGAGAGTGCTCCTGATCGGTATGGACAATTTGTTTCTCTATTATGGTGAACATTCTTTGGTCATCCACTGAGCTGAGGATTTCCTTGGTCTAGCAGGTCAATTGCCATTGCCGAGTTAAACAGTGCTTGCTTTCTTCTGTACCATATACTTGATATTATGTGTCAGATTGATTTATTCTGATTTATCTGCATCATGGCCATCTTGACTTGCACTGACACTTCTTTCGTCCTTGTGATGTCAGACATCAGCACCTGGGCTCCAAATGAAAATGCAAAGCCTAGAACCAAGACTAGACATTGACATTTCTCCCGTGCATGCACTAATGATGCAAACAAACATATCTAACTAATAAGAGAAGCTGTGAAACCAGTTGTCCAAATACTATTAGTACCCATAAATGGCAGAACTTTGTACAAAATGTGTTATTATTTCTAAATTGTTCATCTGATCTGGATGAAATCTCCCTCAAATAAAAGCTGACAGTCTGTTTTTAATCCCATCATCAACTGCATCATTTCTAATTCATCAAGCAGAAGTACAAATCCAAAACAAAAAACACTTGTGAAACTGTCCAAACATTTACAGGCTCCACTGTATGTCTAAAGGTCACATAGAGGGTCATAAATAATTACAGACACCTGAAGTACCAAATAGGGCCACTAATCTGTGTGAATAGATATTTTAGATTACATAAAGTCCTTGATTGATTTTACATTGATTTTGTACTAGTAAAGTTTTCTGTAATCTTCCTTTCCTTTGCAACCCTTCTCTGAATACATTAGTTTCCAGATATCCTTCTCATTCTGCACTACCAAAGTGAAAACCTGGGGTAGCTGGTTTGGTTATTGTGCCAAAGACTAAATATTTCCCAACTTGCATCAATATAGTGTTTAGTTTGAACTCTGTACCCTTTCAATATGAATACACCTTTCGGTTTAATTTTCAAGGATACCATACATCCCATCCTCAAACTCCAATGCTGCCCGGCGAATGATCCTCTCACGTACAATGTCAGCTTCTTTCTTTGGTTTTGGCTTTTCTGCTTGGGCCTTCTGCACTGTGCGTTTCTGGAAAATGAATAAACAGAAAAAAGACATGAAAGAAAAAGACAGACAGACAGACAGACAGAGAGGGGTATGAAGTACAGATGTAATATGACCTGATATCTTTGAACTACAATGTGCAGTGTTGTCTTCAACCCTATGTCCACTAGCCTCTAGTAGCATGGCGACACAAATTAGATACTGAAAAAGTAATCTTTAAGTGGATTAGAAATTATTCCTTAAATTCCCCGGTTTACTAGAAATTAAGGTTGAAGGATTCTAGATATTATTGTTATTTTTCCCTGATTTCACAAAAATTCTAACTGGAAAATAGATTTTTTGGAAAATCTGGGAATTTTGGTAAAGGTACCTGAACTTGTAAACTCCAAGAATGAACCAACTAAGATGTTAGGAGTCCCACCTCTATTCTTTTTTCGTAGCTGCCTCCCTTAACGATTCTGTTGACGTAGATGCTGGGAATGTGGATATCCTCTTCAGCAAACGTTCCCACATCCACCACCTCTTCCACCTACAGACAGACAGAGTTGTAAGAAGCACAAACTTTAGGTTGGTCCATCAGTGATCTTAGGGGGTTAACTGAAGCCACACTCCTCAGTCTCCATTCTCTCCCACTGAATCCATTCATCTTCACAAAACCCAACGTTCATGGAGTTGTTTTCATGTACTTCTTTTTGGCAGATAGAAGTGCGCCTTTAACCCTTCCATCTGGCCCTTCCACGGGAGAGGGCCTGGTCCTGGAGTCAGAGGTCATAAAAGGTGGGAAGAAGGTTCTGTCCGTCAAAATGAGAAAACATCACAAGCCCTATCTCAATGTTCTTTGATTGAGAAATGTTGTCCAAGTATGGACTCAATAAAAGAGGTTGGAAAGAAAGGTTTACAAGAATCCCCCAAAAATCATCAGCGTCACATCATTAATCCATTAATGTTAACAATCTTTGATTTACACAAGGATGAGCCGACCATGTCTGCTGTGTCACTGAGGCTATGATGACTACCAATAACTACTACCAAAGACGATAGCTAATGTTCATTAAAAAGCTTTGAAACAAACCTGTTAGATGGTTACTAAGCGACATTTTCAAACCGCTTCCTGCTATATGAATTGAATTATTGTCAGAGTGAGTCCTGACTCAGATATTAGCCTGGTGTTATTTAAAGAGACAGTCATGGTAATAGGTATTGATTGCGAAAAGAAAGTGCGGTCAACATGACGCGGTAAAAAGGACAGAATGTAAACAGTGACTAGAGATTATTTGTAAGGGATAGAGTTAACGAATTTCGCTAACTGACACAAGCTGCAACATTCCGTTGGTTGTGTCTGTCACAAATGTTAGCCAACGTCACCTAGCAGTCTGTGAAGGCGTGATGTAAATGCAAAAGTTTGTTTGGGATTTAAACTGCCAGTGAACTGACTCTGCAACCTACCCCGAAATAATACTTATCCCATTGTTGGGCGGCCCTTGGTACCATCCTCAGGGGCTTTGTTTGTTCTACCCAGACTGTTTAAGAGCAGTGTAAGATAACATCCCCAATGCTTTCCAATGCAGTCGACCCTTACTAAGCTTTAGAGAGAGACAGAGTGGGAGAGAGATGGAAACAGAGAGAATTCTAGAGAGGAAGAGAATCTCAGGGACTATTTCCGGGGTAATAAGCCTTTGTAATTGAATGCCTCTCCAAAAGCTCAGAGGGAGACACTTCAGAGAGAGAGTGTATGTGTGTGTGTGTGTGTGTGTGTGTGTGTGTATGTGGGGTGGGGGTGGGGGGGGACTGGGTTGTCAGAACAAAGAGAGGAGATATGTTCAAATGGCTACAGGCCAACAGGTGTGAGAGCATAATTCGCACCCCCTACACCCTCCACTCGGATGTAACGGAGAGGGGTTTCATATGTTTATTCTATTCACAGGACGGGGAGAGACAGACATTCACAGGACGGGGAGAGACAGACATTCACAGGACGGGGGGAGACAGACATTCACAGAGAATCTCAAGTCCTCCTTATCTCCTCTCCCTCAGCACTACACAATGACTGACAGAGACCAGCCAATGGGAGAGAGCCAAAGGGATTCAATCTGAGTGTTGTCATGGATACGAGGGCTTTGGTGGTGAGCTGGGCGGTGCAGGCCAGTAAAGTGATTGAGGCGAAGCTCTCTATCCCTCTCTCCGGGTTAAGTTAAATCTCTGATAGTGCACAGCGAAAGGGGAGATGGGGCCAAAGGAGGGGTGAGAGATTGACGATTTGCTAGATGATTTAGCCTGCCACACAAAAAGATGTACATTTTGGTGCAAAAGTTTGCATACACCTTGGTTTCAGGATGAAAAGTATAAAAATGAACCTCTATCATACAATTTATCAACCGAAAAAATAGTTATTTGTATTTAAATGTGTTTCTTCATCGACAGTGGGTTACAACAAGGTCTTGATACAACAACAGTCACGTCAAAGGCAGAATGGAAGGTAAATTGGAAGCTCAAAAGTTTGCATCTCCTTTGACTTTGCCTAATTGATGAGTGGAACAAGGTGTGTTAAAATAGGATTGCAATTAAGGTCTGCCATTAGGCAAATCTACTGGAGCAGGTTTGGGCCCTCCAGGCATAGAAAATATAAGAAGGCTAATTTGCAAGCAGTTTGCCTTGAGCAATCAAGAAGGTACAATGGGATCAGGAAAACAGCTTTCAGAAGACCTGAAACAGAAGATAATAACCTTTCAAAAAGCTGTAGAGGGGTATAAAAAGATATCCAAGCATTTAGGAATACCATTATCAACAGTGAAGACCAGAGTCCAGAAATGGAAGAAAAATAGACACACGAAGACACTACCAAGGAGTGTAAAACCGAGAAAAATAATCCCCAAAACAGCCAGAATTATTGTTAGAGAGATCTGCAAGAATCCATAACAAACATCAGGATGCCTGCTAAAGTCTTTGGAGGCAAGTGGAATAAAAGTTCACATCTCCACAATCAAATGTACACTACATGGATCTGGATTTTTTGGAAGAAAAGCTTGCAGGAAGCCATCGCTAACTTCCAGACACAAGGCAACACACTTGGAATATGCCAAAGAACATGTCAATAAACCCTTTCAGTTTTGGAACAGGATTATGTGGTCCGATAAAACAAAAGTTAGATTATTTGGACATGATCATCAAAGGTATATGTGGCGACACAAGAAAACTGCCTAAGAGGGAAAGAATACCATTCCCACACTAAATCATGGTGGTGGTTCTCATCAGGCACAGGTGCCCAGGAGAAGAGGGTCAAATGGATGCAGAGAAATATCAACAGACTTTAGAGGCAAGCCTCTCACCATCACCAAGCTAAAAATGAGGTGTGGATGGACCCTGCAACAAGACAATGATTCGAAACATAAAGCAAAATCTACAGAGAAATGGTTTAACAATTACAAAGTTAAGGTGTTGCCACGGCCCTCCCAGTCTTCAGACTTGAATATAATAGAGAATCTCTGGATTGATCTGAAGAAGGCAGTGCATGACATACGGCCAAGCAATCTGAAAGAGTTAGAAAAGATATGTCATTACGAATGGGCGAACATTACAACTGAGAATCCAAAGGCTTTTCAGAGCGTACCCAAAGAGGATGGAGGAAGTTATCAAGGCAATGGGCCAGGAGGTCATACTAGCTATTAACAGTACAACCAAAAAGGGGGATGCAAAGTTTTGAAAGGACATTATTTTGAATATTTCCTCCCATATTTAAAAAAAAAACATTTTTCTTACTTGTGATAATGAGAGGACATTTTTAAAACATGAAGCCACATTAAATGGCTTATTGATTAAATACATTGCTTTGTTTGATTCTTTTTTACTTTTCATTACAGGGAGATACAAAATTTGCACTCAACTGTACACATGGACTGATACACGCACACACACACACACACGCACACGCACACAGTCCAGCTGCTTTGCCTCTCGGTGCCGTCTTGACGAGTGTCATCTAGAGTAGTCATTAGCGGCAGCTAGGGGACCAACAGCAACAGCTCTCAACAGTTTGTTTTTTTGGAGCAGCTCTGAACAGTTAGAAATAGTAATGAGATTAAAAACAAGACTTTAAGCCTGGAGATAACAATGTCTAGGGTTGACAACACTGCTGGCACCAACACATTGCTTCACTGATCGAGTATATGACAAATTAAATGGACAAGGATGCATCAGAGATGGTTTTTATTTGGCCTCAGTGAGGAGATGGGGCTGACTGACTTAGCACTATAATCCCAACCCTCTCTAAACCTCTCATCTCTGCCCATGCACTGATGAATGCTAAACAGAGGTTCTGACTCCATCATTAACGTAGTGCATTAACATCCTAATAGAAATATCAGGAAAGCTTGTCAAGATTAATGGCGGCCTAGGCTATCTGAAATAATCTGCAGCTTAATCAAATAAACAGTCCTGCAACTCTGACGCCTTAGAGGGGGATGGCGATGGCGGTGATATTGATTATGGTGATGAAGACGGTTGTGGTGTTGATGTTCATGGTGATGATGGTGATGATTATGGTAATGATGAATATGATGGTGGTGATGTTATTACGGTTATGATGACGGTAGTGATGTCAGTGGTGGTGATGATGATGGTGGTTATTATAATGATTATGATGTTAACGATAACGGTGATGATGGTAGTGATGTCGATGATTGTGGTGATGGTAACGATGGCGGTGGTGATGATGGTTATGATGATGGTAGCGATGATGTCGGTGAGGTTGGTTGTGACGATGGTGATGGTGATAAATCATACCGCCATCATATCTCTATCCCCTGCTTCCCTCCACACACTGGCACACGCGTCGTGTCCCCAGCTCAGTGGACTCTGTTTGACCAGGCCCTGGCAGCATTATAAACAAACCTCCAATTGAATTACTATGCGTGTATAAAAGGCCCAGTGTGGCTTTGATCTGATGTGTGTGTGTGAGCACACAGCCAGGTTCAGGAACGATCCACAGCAGAAGAGTGCAGAGTTGGAATAAATCAAAAGACAATAAACACTGGTACAAGCTCATACACGCACAGACGCGCCACCCATGGACACATATGCACATATTCATTGATATTCCTGTGTCTGTAATAGCATTTTCACTGCAGTGAGAGCAGGAAAAGGCTTGAAGTGAGCTGGCAAGGAGACAGAGAATAAAAGACCCCCAGGGACACGCACAACCCTTTTGGGGCACTGTTATTTTATTTTAGAACTCCAAACCCCTTCAGGACCTATTAATATCAAATTGATGGGCGCACACCATAATGAAAACGTGAGTGGGTGGAGGGTGTGTGTGTTTGGTTAGTGTTCCCGACTTCAGTTTCAGTTGTATGATAAGACGGAATCATCAAGTGAAGGAATAACTCACTGATCTGATCAAAGGAAATGCATGAGACGGGAGTACGACTCGCACGCACACACTCCCGCCATTAGGCCCCTGTGACAGAACCACATGAACTATCGTGACCCATCCCTGTCCCGCCTGCAACTGCGATGACACCGTTTGCATTCCACATTGACTTTCCAGTCTTTTAGCAGGCACTCTTATCCGGAGTGACTTACAGTTAGTGCGTTCATCTGAAGACGGCCCGGTGGGGGTCCGCCACGCACACGCTCTTTGTTCCGGTGACATTCACGCAAATCACTCTGATCGGCTCACCTGAAAGAGCTCGGGCTCAGGCTTCTCCGAACTTCTGTTACATACCGATAAGCCAATCAAAAGCAATGGTCGTGCCAAACCTGGATACTGCCTCAGTTACACACCAGATATTAAATCTGCGTTTTCCGCTTAGAGGGGAAAGAGAGAGAAGTGACAGAGAGTGAGGGAGGAGGAGGAATAAAGAGAGGGGAAAGTGAAAGATTCTCTCTCTCTCTCTCTCTCTCTCTCTCTCTCTCTCTCTCTCAATTCCCGAAACAGACGAATATTGACACCCCCAGCGATCTGGTCCAAAGAAGCTCCCTTGGTTGCAAGGCTTCTCATTTGGTATCAGTTCATAGTTAATTTTGGTCTTTCTTTGGATTAAACTGGTTTGATTCAGCAAATAGAATAAACGCACAACATCCTAGACACTAATGATTCCTTATGGTCCTTTTGTCCTTCTACAGCAGACATAAGGTGTGCAATATGCTTGGAAAACATTACACTTATTTGCATTAAAACACAAGAATTGTGTTGCAATAGTAGGTTGATAATACCTAGTGAGGGCCTTGGTAACTCTCTGTCCTACTCGGCCTTATGCTCTATATGTTCCAGAGGATCTGAATGACTCAGTCCAAGTGGACCTTATGTTCCAGAATATCTGAATGACTCTGTCCAACTGGGCCTTATGTTCCAGAAGATCTGAATGACTCTGTCCCACTGGGCCTTATGTTCCAGAAGATCTGAATGACTCAGTTTAATATGTTCCAGAGGATCTGAATGACCCAGTGTTGCTTTGCCATCACCATCACCTCTTTCAGGATGTTCTGCCATTGTCCAGCACATCCCACAGATGCTCGACTGGATTGAGATCTGGGCATTTGGAGGCCAAGTCAACACCTTGAACTCGTTGTTGTGTTCCTCAAACCGTTCCTGAAGCATTTTTGCTTTGTGGCAGGGCGCATTATCCTGCTGAAAGAGGCCAATGCCATCAGGGAATACCGTTGCCATGAAAGGGTTGTCATAGAACGTGCGAAAGAGCACGTTCATCCTGTTGGCTGAGGAATTTTGACCTAGCAGTCTTTTGGTTACTGACCCAGTGACTAGGCTACCTGCGGGCCCAGACTTGTAGCCTAGTAGTTGAGTTGTGAGACAGATGCGGGCGGGTAACACAAAACTGCAACCACACACAAACAAAAATGCTCACGCTGACACGCACAATACAAGTCTGCTTTTATGCAAATGTGCCCACTGTTATTACCGCAATTTACAGTGATTCTTGCAAAGCCTGCAATTATTTTCTGACTGCTCTGGAGAAGATTTACCACAAGAAAGAAAGAGGTGAGAAGTCACCGCAAGGTGAGCTTTCTTGTCAGCTTTTGTCTAACTTTGTTGTCCCGCTCTCTCACACAGTAAGACTGAAGGAGGAGCAGCTACTGGTTCTCAATATGGATTGCGAGCTCAACGTGTCTGCAAAGGGAACTTTGCGTGGCCATGTCAATGTCAATTAAACAAGATGGGTAGCAGTGAAATAGAAGCCTGTCTTATATAAAAATTATTCCTCCTACTGTTTTCACTACTGCAGGAATAATGTTGGAAAGTGCTGAATATATTCTCGGTTTTATGAAACTGAAAAGGTTTACAATTCTCATCTCCATCATACATCTACCCACAATGGTCTTACAATGTAGGGGTTTAGATTTGCACAAAACAGACACACACCGCTCACCCATACAAAGAGTTTCACTTATTACCCTTCAGGGGTCACCAAGCTTTTACCATGAAAGCACGCATAGGTATTTTCACCTAAAGTGCTGCAGAAGTATCCTGTACAAAGCAAGGCTCTTACAAAAGCAGTATTGATGGCCATGAAAAAAATGAACAGTAAACATGTTGGACATGTGCCAAAGGAGGGGGAAATTATATCATTGCCAATCTTACCGGTCTCTGAGGCTAATCATTTGCGGTAGTGGTTTCAATTAATTAATTTTGACATTGCTAATTAAGCCAACTTCAGGCTGGGGAGAACGTTAATAATGTCTTCCAGTGGATAATGACACAACATGGGCCTTCAGACACAACCAAAGTGGAACTTCATCCAAAAAGGATTTTCCAACAAACTATCCCTATAAGGTAAACAGGGGTTAGAACAGTGACCTTTTTAAAGTTAGCATTTTGAAACACTCGCACCACCACCTAGCCTATCAATGTAATTTTCTAAATACCAGATCTCTATGGCAAAACATAGCATGAGTCAAAATCAGACTAGTGGTTTTTGCACGCACAGAAAGAGACCGACGGAGAACCTCCGCGGGCGGCAGTTAGCCTAGCGGTTACCTTACCGGTAATCCAGAGGTCATAAAACGAAATCCCTGACTCAGCAAGGGGAAACTCTGCTGTACTGTCCCTGAGCAACGCAGTTAACCCCAAGTACCCCCCAGGCGCTCATCGTGGCAGCTCCCCGCACCTCATCAAGTCTGAGGGGTTGGGGTTAAATGAGGATGTCCAATCTGGGTTGGACCTTGTGTGCAAACTGACAGAAATTCCCTTTCTCTGATTTCACCATGGGGGACAATAATCCCCAACATTCTTGAAGGAAGCAGCTCTTTTCTACTTAAGAGACCTCTCATTTCAAAGCAATTAAATCAGACAAATAGCTAAATAAGCTTGATTGTGTATTCAAGGCTCACTAAAGAAGCTAAAGGTAAGTGGTCATCTTTGTTAAAGTAACTGCCTAGTATTTCCATATTTCTATGAAATATCATCACTTACAATTTGAGTGTAAGAAGTATTTTGTTAAGAAGTATTAACAACAAGCTTTTCTGTGTTGGAATGGTCTGGACATTTGTTGGTCATTAAAAATATGAACGCAAATAGACCAATGATTGGGAAGCTCATCCTTGCCTAGAACATTGATTGGCCAGATAATCCTCTTCAGCAGTATGACATCCAACAATGTAGTCATTTTTTTAGATACACAATTCAGGTGGGGTTTTTCAATATATCTTTTTCTCTCAGATGTATGCTTTAGCCACACAAATGAGCGTAGACAAAGCTCACAGAAAATAAACTTTAAAAAAATAAGCTTTTCCCTGGGCAGTCACTAACGTCTAACCCTATCTCCTCTGTACCTTTGTAATGTAGGGAGCTTTTGGCAGAGCAATAGGAGTAATTTCAATCAACAAACGACAGTATCCTTGTCATTAAGCCCACAGAGAGAGACTTGTTAAATACCAGATGGACAGACAATGGGAGGGAGGGAGATGACACCTCAGAGGATGGATGTCTTCAATACCTAATTAGGCCCTAGGCTAAAGGAAAAAAAGGCACATGGACAGAGGGGCATGGTCACACATGAGCACTTGAACGCGCACAAACCTACGATAAATACAATGTACTTATAGTTTCTAAATTCAGTGGATTCATTTAGTTGCTGTATTTAGTCGCTATATTGAGATGCTGTATTTAGGTGTTTTATTTCAAAGCTGTATATAGTTGCAGTATTAAGATGCTGTATTTAGTTGATGTATTAAGATACTGTATTTTTGTTGCTGTATTAAGATGCTGTATTTAGTTGCTGTATTAAGATACTGCATTTAAGATATTGTATTTAGGTACTGTAATAAGATGATGTATTAAGATACTGTATTTATAGAGACTACTGTCTCTATTTGTGTACCATATTCAGACACTGTATTCAACTGTATCTATCACTTATTATTTTGTCATTCCTGATTTACTGTCATTTTACCACATTATTTTTCCTGCACTTGCTATAACATGGAACATTTAGAAGAGCAGAGTGCATGAACACATTAATACAACTGGAAAGTACAAGACTTTGATTGAACACCCCGGCCATTCCATCCCACAATGCATTGGACATGATGATTGTACCTGTGATAAGGGTGCAACAGACAGACGTGTGCTACAAAATGTTCCACAACGGAGCCCAGCAGTGTCTCGTTGCCTAGCAACCAGGACGGCCTGCCACAATTCCATCATTTTCACACAGAAAAAAAAAAAAGAACCATTTAAAGAGGTCATTGGATTTGGAAGAAAAACTACGAAAATGCCATGTAAATATGCCAAAGGGAAGATGTTGTGGGAGAAAGACCAAAATATCCTCACCCATTTGCCATGTCCATCATGTTACTCACATGATATTATGAGTTGCCGTGTGTTTTATCCTTTGACCAAGGAAAACCATGAGGACGTTCCAGTAAACCTCAGGAAGACAGAGGATTAAGTCAAGCATAGGGTGTACAGAGTTTCTAAGGTTGAGTTGAGAATGACGGCGGACAGTGTCAATCCATCCCACCTCCATTCGGAGCAGATAAGTGGAGAACATAGTTGGTAGGCTACTTCGTCAACAACGCTGTCACAAAAACAGTGGCTTCAGTTTGCTGCCTTAAAAATGTATCTAAAAAGGAATTCAATGTATTTCCTACCTTTGTAGACAAACTGCAGCACAGTTAAGTTAGACATTCTTAAAATGTTTATTTATCAATTCAATATAAAAGCACCACATCTTGAAGTAAATGGCTTCACACCAGAGTTAATACTTGGTCAAAGCAACTTTGGTAGCAATTACAGATGTAAATTATTTAAAATAGATTCTACCAACGCTGCACAGCAACGAAAATATCAGATATGTTACAGAACAGATTGGACCACTCAGGAACACCCAACACCTCTTGATTATGTCTCCAGCATTAAAATGTTTGTACAGGTCTGGCTGAAAAATGCTGTTATTATTATTTAGGCCAAAAAAGTTCACTTTTCCATGTTTTCTTGCCATATTACAAGAGACTTAGAGGAGATTTGTTTGATTACTGATTTACATACAGATGCGGAAAAATGCAAACTTATTAACCAGGCAAGAAGGGCTTGGTCGGGGAGGAGACAGAACCCAATGGCCACTGTAGCAAAGCTTCAGAGTTTCTCTACAGAGATGGTAAAACCTCCCAGCAGGACAACCATGACCACAGCACTACATCAATGAGGTCTTCATGGTGGCTAGATGAAAGCCACTCCTGACTAAAGGTTTATGTAATGCTGCCTAGCGGTAGTGGGAGCATGATGCTATGGGAATGCTTTCAGGGGCTGGGACTGGGAGACTGGTCAGGATTCAGGAAATGATGAATGGAGCAAATCCAGGTGAGTAAGCTGTGATCCCTTCCAAAGGCCCTTCTATACAGTACTGAATAAAAGGTCTCAATCCTTTTTAATGAATAAATTGTCACTTGATCATTATGGGGTATTGTACGTCAATTGATGCAAACAAGATTCATGATTTTTTTTTAATCAATTGTAAATTAAGTCTACAACACAACAAAATGTGAGAAAGTGAAGGAGTCTGAATACTTTCCAACAGCACTGCATATTATGTAACATGAAATGAAACAAAAACGATATATCTAGCCTAACCAAAAAAAGGTGAAAGAAATTGCATCTGCTGGGTAGAAAGTTGGAAGACTGTTTAGGGTTCTAACCTTTTCTTCTCCATTATATAGACGTTCAGATTAGGTTCTAACCTTTGTTTAAAATGGCTTTCAAAATGAATTGACAATTGCATATTGAATGATTGAGCTTAAATGACCTTTTACCACATAAAATCTCTTTGCTGAGAAGACTACGAGTTACACAATAATGTTCTTCGCTGTAACTTGTTTTTAAATGGCATCTAAAAGTGAAAGTACCACTATTCTATTAGATTATTCGGTTGAACTACAGCCTAACACATACATTGGATTAAGTTCCTTTTTGTCCTTCACTACAGAAAGCAAAAATCTAATTTGTGTGGATGTGTTTACCGTTTATATATGTGTTAACCGCTATCTACCAAGTCTAAATTGTAGCTAGGCTTAATTACATTTAATTGTCCTGCTTGCTGCACATTGCACGAATCAGAAAAGTAAAAAGTTGAGCAGGCTATGGAAAAACATGCTAAATGGTGATGGACAACTATTCAAACTCAGTCATCTACAACAGCAGCTACACTAGAGGTAAATAGCCTTAACTGCAACATTATAGATAATATGGGGCCCATTGAACGTTCCGGATGGTTCCTAAATTAGTGTCAGTTGAAAAGACTATTTTGTATTTCCAGTTCTATACTTATGCAATCAAACTGCACTTGCTGCAATATTTCCCATCAGTCTCAAAGAGCTCAAAGATATTCTTCATGAATATTAAGCAGTAAATACCCCATAACAGGCACAAATGACCTTTCACACAGTTTACCCAAAGAAGCCTGTGAGGCTATACACAGAATAGAGGTAATTCATTTAAATCACATGCAATAATGTAGAACACACATTTCAACCTTCAGTCTGAAGGAACAGCACAGCATGAAGAGGGGGCGGCAGGTAACCTAGTGGTCAGAGCATATGACCAGTAACCAAAACGATTTTAGATCGAGTCCCAGAGCAGGCAACACTAATTACATCCATGGCATTGCTGCAAATGAGAACGTGCTCCCTGTCAACGTACCTGGTAAAATAACTATCCTCCTCAAAAAAATTAAGGGGACACTTAAATCATACATCGGGTCTCGATGAACGAAATATATTGAAGATCAAAATCTTAACTGTACTTTGTGTAATTAGTTTAGGACAAAATGATGTAACAACAGACAATGGAAACCAAAATCACCACCCTTTTGAGGGCTGGATTCAAACTCACACCGAATCAAAGTAAACAATTGAAATTACAGGCCAACTTCACCTTATCATGTAACTCAGTAGTGTGTGTGGCCCCCATGTGCATGTATGCACTCATGAAAATATCTGGACATGCTCCTGATGAGACGGCAGATGGTGTGCAACCCTCCAAGGATATGCCGCCCCAGACCATCACTGACCCACCGCCAAACCAGTCATGCTGGATGATGTTGCAGGTAGCATAACATTCACCACAGCATCTCCACTCTTATGTCAATCACATGTGCTCAGTGCGAACATGCTCATCTGTGAAGAGAACGGGGCCCCAATGGTAGACACGCCAATTCTGGTGTTCTCAGGCAAATGCCAATTGAGCTGCATGGTGCTGGGCTGTGAGCACAGGTCCCACTAGAGGACGTCGGGCCCTCATGCCACCCTCATGGAGTCCGTTTCTGACTGTTTGGTCAGGACAGTTCCGGTCCTGCTGCTGGGTTGATGCCCTTCTCTTGCATTCTGTTCATCAATCTATACCTCAGTCTATCCAGTGAGGACAGGAAACATAGATCATCACTGCTGCCTCTCACCAAGACCTGTCCGATTCACTGTTAACCCCAAAGCAGCATGCATGCCACCAGATTAATACCCCGCAACTGTCAAGATTTATGGGAGAAAATGTTAAAAATTTCAAAGATTACCGTATCTTGAGTGATGCCATAACTGTCCCACTAGCAGATAAGGGTCTTAATGGTTAGGCAATAGAAAGTGATTGGAATATAGACTCACTTTTGTAGCTAATGTTCATGTTATTGTGATTGCTATATTGCCTCACTTAGGCAGATAATGTTCATATGTATTGGCGCCATAAAAATGACTCACCATAAAAAGAGGTAAATCTGGTCATTCTCCAAACACAGAGTAAACAGTGGGGAAACGCCCCAACATATTAAAGGAGATCTGAACCACCTTTTGCTTTATTGAATTACAGCCATGAGTCTCTTTGTTTAAGTCTCTACTAACTTTGCATATCTAGACTGTGCAATGATCATTCATCATAGAATTTGATCATTCTTCCCTGCAGAATTCAGGACATTTTGGCAAGCTCAGTCAAATTGAATGGAGACTCCTTATGGACTGCACTCGTCCAGTCATTCCACAGATTCCCAATAGTATTAAGGTCAGGGCTCTGACTAGGCCAATCAAGGACATTCACCTTCTTGTCCTTCAGCCACTGAACGGTTGCTCTGACGGTGTGCTCTGGGTCACTGTCGTGTTGAAACGTGAACCTTTCCATTTTCAACTTTCTGGCAGGGGGTTGCAGGTTCTCCTTTCCACTGTCCATGTTCCAGTACCGGCTGAAGAGAAACACCCCCACAACAGGATGTTGCCACCAATGTGCTTTACTGTAGGAAAGGTGTTCTTTGGGTGGAAAGATGTATTAGATTTTCGCTAGACATTGTTTTGCATTCGGGCCAAAAAGTTCAATTTTGGACTTACCTGACCACAAAATACTTTTGCCACTTGCCCTCGGAATCTACAATGTGCTATTTGGCAAAGCTCAATTGAGACTTGATGTTGCCTTTTTTGAGGAGTGTTTCTTGCAACTATTCCATACAGGCCAGATTTGTGGAGCGCTTGTGATATTGTGGTCACATGCACACACTGACCAGTGTTTGCCATAAAGGCCTGAAGCTCCTTCAAAGTTGCCATTGGCATCTTGGCAGCCACTCTGATCAATCTTTCCTTGTCATCTAGTTTCGAGGGACAACCTGATCTACGCAAGGCCTTGGTGGTGCCATGCCTTCGATTTCTTAATAATGGTCTTAACTGTGTTCCAAAGGATAGACAAAGCCTTTGAAATTGTTTTATATCCATCCCCTGACTTTGTGCCTTTCCACAACCTTATCTCTTAGATATTCTGAAAGATTCTTTCTGCCCATAGTTGATTCGTTGCTCTGAATTGCACTATTAAGAAGTGGAGTCCTCTATGAACAACATCTTTTACTTATATTTTTATTTTATATAACTAATCAAAGTCACTACCATTGACCACAGATGGAAGTCAATTAGCATGATTTGTGATGTGGTTGGTTATACCTCAGCAAGTTTGCAATTGCAATTCTAATGGAGGGGTGTTCACTCATCCAAATAGAATATTTTACAATTTAAATTTAATACATTTTCAGAGCAACAAAAGATGAAACTTTTGAAAGCGGGTGGTGACTTTCTATACCCACTGTATATAATAAACACAATATGTAAGCTAAATAATTATTGGGCCCAACTAAGATAGCATTTTCTTGCAAAACCAGCTCTACTCATTCTATGCCTGTAGAGTATTCTAGAGAAGTGGTTCTCAAACCACTTCTGGAGACCCCCAGACATCTCAGTTTTGCTGTAGCCAAGAATCAGCTCACCTGAATCGAGCGGCCAAAGGCATGATAATTAGTTGCCAAGTTGATTCAGTTGTGCTAGCTCTGGGATACATTAAAGAGCGTTTCCTCACTACAGTAGTTTTATTTAGACAAACGAGACAACTAAAAACATCTCACCCTGGCACCAAAAGTATTTTCCAATCACCAGCAACCGCACTTTTCTGACAGAGTATGCTGCACGTGCACATGTGCCTTGGGGTGCAACTAGAATTTCTTTGCGAGTGTGAATGGCATTTACATATTATGTTAATAAAGTTATTTTTACAGATTTCGGTTGCGGTCTAAATAAGCATGGTATGGTTGGGGGAACCCAGCAGATGTTAGAGAACTGTTCCATTGTGTCTCCAATAGTGATTCGCAGAACATTAAACTGTTTGACTGCTACAACGATAATGACTCAGTGTACACAGTGCTCATATAGGAACTTCATACATATTTTGCTGTGCCATCTGGATTTTTTATTTTGGTTCACCAGTGGGACTACAAAAATAGTGGTTGAAGACTTCCTATTGTTCTTTGTCCACCTCCATTTCACGTGCCCCTATATATTTTTTTCCTTAGGTGCACAGACATTCCTTGGAAAAAAGGTCAGAGTTGAGCCCCATGACTGTTGCTTCCATGTGGAAGATGTTTTGTATTTGATGAGGTTCTCCAGTGACATCGGAGAATGTTGTTTGTCTTTTGTTGGCTTCAGTGCAATTTAGATAATCACGGGGATGTTAGGGCTTTTGGGAAATGCAGAAGGCCGATAGAAAGGGGCTTCTCAATTAAAGGAGATGAAAAAACTTCAAAGATGAGCTTTCTGTTGAAAGTGACACAGTTTGTTTGGTGTACCCTTGTTTATGTGTCTAGAAAACATTGTGCCTGTTGCTAAAAAGCGATTAATTAAGAAGTTGGACACACAATTATTTTGCCATCTGTTAATTTGATTTCCAAGGGTGTTTGGGACGTATGTTAAGGAGACATTAAGATAGAAATTAATCATTAATTGAGATATGACTCCAATTAAAAACTGTAGGAACATTTCTTTAGGCTAACTATAATTATATATATATATATATATTTATATTTCTTTTTTTCCTCATATATATATATATATTTCTTTTTTTTTTAATAATGTAATTCTCTTTTCTGACCTTGTTTTAAATGCAATTCCATTCCCTTTTCTCTCACCAGGGTCTTCATAGCCACATTCGTTCTTTGTCAAATTAGTTAGTCAAAAGCATGACATTGATAGCATTAAGACAGTTGTTGTGTCATAAATTTAGAGCATTCGGTCTGTGCTCCATTATATGGGCCAGACTCAATAATGCTTTACATCCCTGTCTGATGACCAAGCCCCAAGAACAACAGTTGTCATGGAGCTTGATTGGACCACGAAACCTGTTGCACAGGTCACACTTGCCTATCAGTTTCCACCATTTCATCTTTCTCCCTGTTTGTAAAGAAAAACAGGGAGAAACAGACAAATTTGAGATAGAGACTTTCTCCCCCCCCAAAAACACCTAACCCCCTCTGTCATGTCGCACCATGGGGCTGAACTGTGACCATCTAGAGTAGTTGTTCCAAAGGAATGGTTCTGCTGAATCAGATGTTGTCCTCCGCTCAGACAGAAACTCTGGACAGATGGTTGAGTCTCCTAATGGCTGGAGCCGACAGTCTGTGATTAAACACTAACAGTTCCCAGCAGCCTAAATGTTTCCTCCCTTTTAATTCAATTAATGATTTCAAGAGAACATACGTGCACACACACACCATCATAGCACGCACGCACGCACGCACACGCACACACACGCGCACGCACACGCACACGCACACACGTGTGCAGGGCCTTTCGACTTGCCCGTTTAACATTTTAATTATATTTTGTTATGACAGCCAGCAGCAAAACATTTCTTTAAGCTTTATTGTACCAGACAAGTCCAAAACGTTTTTGTGCACTGACAAAGCTAAATGTTTTGGCCCAAATGAAAAGTGTTGCATTTGAGGCAAAAACCAACCCAGCCCAGTACCCAGTTGTCAGGATAGATGGGAAAAGACAATTCTGAGGAAAACCTGTTGCCCTCTGCAAGAAAGATGAAACTGGGATTGAAGTTTATGTTTTAGAATGACAACGAGCTGAAGCACACACACGTGTCTACGGAATAAAACGGTAAATGTCCTTGGGTGACCCAGTCAGATCCCAGATCAAAATCAAATGGAAAATATATGGCATGACTTGAAGGCTGCTGTCCTCTAAAATTGTGTACTAGGTCATGTATTTGTGGAATTGTGCCCCACGTCATAAAAAAGTAAAACTTGGAATTTAATGGCTCACAGAGGTATTCCAGCTCAAAATGGGAGGTTTACATGTTTTACTTTCCTTCCAAATTCAGCTAAAGTGCATATTCTTATTGGTGGAAAGACCAATCGGAGGGGAAAGAAAGATCAGAACTTGACTGCCTGTTTAAGCACTGAACACCAACACCCACCATATCTCCATAGCTTAATAAATCTCCTGAACGGTTTCCTTGGATTAATTGAAAAGAGTCGGACATTGGAAGTGTCTAATGAAATACAGTAATGCGCTTCTGTTCCCCAACTCATAAATCCAGCCTCAGGGGCTGTGCACCCATCTATTCAGGCAGACTTTATGTTACAACTGTTAATATCTCCTCAGGGTAGACGAGAAAAAGGTGCTGAGTCGACGGGTGTTCATGTCAGCCACTGTAAGTTTGGAGATGGGGGAACAGACAGTTTACAGGCAGTCTGGGGTTGCTGGATGATCCATTAGCTCAAGGCATACTGTCAAACACTAGCCAAAGAGCGGCAAACTCTCTAGCAAAGCCCCAAACTAGTCTACAGAGGCTTGAATGCAGCAGTAGTTATCCAAATCATGGCCCTAAAACAATTATAACAACAACCCATACTTGGGTCACAACCTCAGAAGTTCGGCTGCCTTGTGCTAATCGCTGGACAAACACAATGTTCTGTGACCTCAACTCATGGACGCAGACACTTTATTTGGAGTACCTTACGGTCAATACCTGCAGTATGAGTCAGCTTGGGAGATCAGGTTTTCAATCAGGCCATCCTACAGACAGAGACAGGTATACCCTGTGTTGGGGAAGCAACTCTGAAATAAGAGTTCACTACTTTATGACACCAATACAACATAAATAGTTTTTGGCCATAACACAGTCTGTATTCTTACCCAACATAATTTTACTGGTTTCCCAGTGTCTGCGCCACAAATGCTGAACAAAAGGAAGTTTTCATATTACTATAGCTCCAGTGAAGGGACATTTTATTATAGTTCCAGTGAAGGGACATTTGACTACAGTTCCAGTGAAAAGACAATGCACATACCTCTACAATGGTGACTTTGGCTGCCTTACACATAGGCTGGTTAAAGTTCCTGGCAGTTTTCCTAGAGAGAGAGAAGACAGATAAAAGAGAGAGATTCAGAGGGAAAGAGAGAAGAGTGAGAAGGAGAGACGATGATTAAAAGACAATAATATAAGTAAATATAATATAATTAATAATAAAATTATACAAAGGAAAAACACACAGAAAACCACAAAAATGGAAATACATTCACTCATAGAGCAGCAACACAGTGGTCCTGACAGGTAGTGCCTGTGAAAACAGGGGTTTGTTTAATGGAACGCAAATACTGCACCCTTGTGGTGAAAAATCTAACTGCATTTACTGCAACATAATACATTGTAAATATTGTTACAAGTACCTACGACCAAAGCACAGCCGTGATAAAACAAGTTGTTTACCACAACCTCTAATGTACTGTTGCTTCAATCATTGATGCTTTACGAGTGAGGCTGAACACTAACAAAGAGCCCACCAGATGCACCTGCACTGTATACAGTAAATAAGAGTGCTTGTTGTCCAGACATACTGAACAACAATGTATCTTCACGTGACTTAAAAAAAGATTATTCTGAAGTTGGTAGGACCTTAAATAAATATCTAAATTGTGATATAATCCAAAAATTATGGAAAGGGTATGGATAGGTATTACCTTCGCAATGGTTTTGAAATCCTGTCAGTTTTGTCAAGTTTCCTGGAAACAGTTGCATTGGACATTTGACTTTGTCAGCGATGTCTCTGTGTTTAAGCTAGTGCTTACTGTCTCAACATCACTAGGTGACAATTTTCACACCTGGCCTGTAGTAAACAGTAGCCTGGATCCACGTGGTTAAAACATTTGTGTTTAATGGACAAATTTGAGGTTATGCATTTCATACATAGCTGTTTAAGAATTAGGACGCACACTGTCTCTTTTGCGGCATTAAGCAAAAAAGCACCAAAAAAGGCAGCCTACACCTTTTGCAGGGAGTACGACAAAGTTTTGACGGGCAGGTTTCTAGAGGGTGGGTGTAACAGTGACTACCTGAAGACGATGTTTCCGGCCTTGTCGGCCTTCCAGGCTTTGACCAGCGCAAAGTCCCCAGTGATGGCCTTCTCCATGATGTAGTGCCGGCCATTAAACTCCCGCACCTGCCCAGAACAACACAGCAAGCCATTCAACACACCCAGTGAAAGACTGCTGGGCATGAAAAATTTTGAGTGTGTCTATCGAGGCTACAGTTGGACATGTCAGCTGGGGTAGACTGCCGATGGGCCGCAAGCCACGCGATTCATTTTACGGTGTCCTGCTTTTTATGGACTCATAGAGCTCTGGTCCAAAACTATGGTCATATTCTCAAGGGACAGAGTGGCTTTTGGTATGTAACCTGACTGTGGTCAGTTTAATCAAAGAACATAATGGAAATGGGTCCCAGGGTGTGGAACATGGGGCTACTAAGGTAGAAGACCTCTCTCTTTTCACTGGCGATCGCGATGGTTCCATCTTTGTTGTATTTGATGGGGGATCCGCCCTCCTGGATCAGGGTACCATAGCCAGTAGCCGTGAAGAACGCGGGTATGCCCGCTCCCCCGGCTCTGATCCTCTCTGCCAGGGTGCCCTGGGGGGAGGGGGGATTCAGGGTCATCAACGGAAGCATTACTTCTGATTATTTACTGTAACCTGGACAGTGGACGTTTAAAACATCTACAACAAAGGGATATCACTTTGAATTTTGAATACAGTCATGTGAATTAGTAAGTACACCCCCTTGGAAAGTTTAGTTTTATAGACACATTGAAATGTTAGTTTAATTCTAAGCACATTCATTGATTAAATTAACCCAATTTAACAAATCACACAAAACATTTTTGCCGGACCACGTAAGTGGAGCCATATCAAAACGGTATCATCTGTTTCATTTAGATAGCTAAGTAGCAAGGTGTCATCATTTCAATACTTATTTGAGATAACGTTTTCCATGTTGGTCATGTTTGGACCCTATCCATTCAGCTAACGCACAGGCTATAGCTGCTATTGATGTTAACAAGTTAGCTCTGGGGCAACATTGTTAGCAGCCTTCCTTGTTTTATTTTATACTATGTTATTGCGGTCATCTATGTTATATACTATGCTGTTTAGCTCGCTGTCTGAAACCACCTACAGCAGTAAACCAAGACAGAACTAATCTAGCTTGCAAATTTTATTTCAAATTAAATACACTGTTTAATCGTATTATCTTCCACTCATTCTAGCTATGAAATAGATTTACACACCAGTCTGCCCAGAGTAACAGCAGAATTCATCAGCAGAAAGGCATGGCTTAATGGTTTAAGTTCGAGAAAGACAATGCTGAATCCGCAAGTTAGCAAGTTGAATAAAATCAGTGTCCTGTTCTACACAGTACTCTGCATGCATGTCTTCAATTATTCTGAAATTCTGCCAAGTAACAATCAATTGTCGGTACTTAACGCGGACTCCTGTGTGCAACTTCCTAGGTTAGAGCCCCTGGCTTGCTGATGTAATTACCATTTTGCCTTTATAACACACAGTAAACCATTTAAATGAAATTGCAATGCAATATTGACAATCCCATTGTAGCTATGAAATAAAATAATGTCCTGGAAATGAACAGAAAGTCATGGCTTAATAGATCCCAGAGGTTATGGTGTGATGGTATTAAAACTCTGTCGGAGCTAAATTCCACCACTAGGAACCCTGTATAGGTTCCTGGATAATCAACATGTTGTAGGACCAGGTTTAGGCCCATGTTTACAGCATCGTCACCCACTGACAAAACTTGAATGTATTTCATAGATTAAAGTGGCTAGAGTGTGGGAGATCGCCAATATGGCATTGCGATATCATAAAAATGCTTATATGTTCTTGTGTTATAAATTCATGGTAAATATCAAAAACATAAGTCTACTGGCTACTAGGTATCTACATATGGCTCATACATAGCTGCTCTTTAAGGCCCCTCCCTGGCTCACCACAGTCCCTTCAACCCGCGGGACAGCTGAACTAGATTTGCCTAGTTTTTCTTGTTATGAGGAGAATGCAAAGCCATCTGTCAAAAAGCCCAACATGGTTCTTGCAAAAAGACAAAGAACACATGAACAAGGCTACAACAGAATATCTGAAAAAGAAGTGGATGGTTATGGAATGGCTGACTCAAAGCCCAGATCTTATGCAAGAAAGTCCTCAAACTTGGCAAAGTTGGAACAGTTCTGTAAAGAAAGGTGGGGGGAAATTACTCCCAGTCGCTGTAAGAGACTGATAGATAATTATAAGAAATGGTGACATGAAGTTCTCAGCTAAAAGGGACAACTCCAGCTACTGAAGCTATGGGTGTACTAATTTTGTCTGCATTATATAGTTGCATTTCTGTTGATTTTAATTGGCTAAATAGTTTTCAACGTTCAATTTTTTTAGTGTGACTTTCTAAATTGGGTTAACTTTATCAACGAATGTGGTTGGAATTAAACTCAAATATCCATGTGTGAAGCATAAGTGTCACC
>JACXGI010002186.1:24705-77427 GCA_016801175.1 Esox masquinongy
CACACACACACACACACACACACACACACACACACACACACACACACACACACACACACACGGTCAGTAAAAGTTATGATATGCAAACATCTAGATAAAAAGTATTACATGAGATTTCAGTTATAAATCTATTGTGAGACCTTGTAAAGGTAAAAAGCCGAGCTTGATGGCTGGAAATTAACTTCACCTCAATGGACCTATATGCACTTTCTCCTTTCCTATTCATTCAAATCCTTGCCACTCCCCAACTTATATTTTCCCTTCCCTTACTCAATTGTTTTCCAGCGGGCTCACATTACGACAAAAAGCCTCCAGGGGTTACACAAGGTCACAGAAGGACGAGGTGGAATAGGAAGAAGGCCAGCAGTAAAATACCCAAAGGAGACTTCTTCCTGATAGAGAGCCAAACCAGCGAAGGCAAACCATTCACAGCTACACACAAACACATCTCTCCTTCTGTAGAATTCATATCAGTGATTATACTAATAATTCATTCAGTTGCTAAAGGGCTTTTCTCACACAGTTAAACGCAAAAGACAAAACAAAACAGTTTACAATATACAGAACATATTGAACACAAAAAAGGAACAAAGCTTGATACAATTCACATCTGGATAACAAAATAACACAATAAGAAGGGATCCTTGAAGGCTTTTTAGAACAACGTGGTCCCCAGCCATGTCCTCGACAACAGCGAGACAAGAGGACAGAGACTCTGCAGCTAAGAAGCTTCTGGAATCGGGTCCCACCACCATGGAGCGGCTCAACTGAAAGACCCATCATCTATTCATGCCAGGGCTCCATTCATTCCATCGTCTTTGGAAACATAATTGTTCGGGTGATGGACCTCAACTAGTTACATTCTGTTCACTTCATAGGTCCTTAGGAGTAAAAAGCAATGGTCCTGATCCCACTACTGCCATGCTGAAGGCAGTACCAGTGTTACAGGGTATTGAAACAAAAGTGTAAATTTACACCAACAAATAAAGGCCGTGTGCAACTCCAGACATCAAAATGGCCTCTTGGTGTCAGTCATTAACTTATCCAGAGTACATAAAACAATGATGTTTAACTACGGGTAGTAATGTGTCATCTTTCATCCTTGAGACTACGGTTTTCATTACAGTTGACACTGAACTAACCCCTATATGCAAATCACTAAATACGTTATATATGCAAGACAAGTGAATATTTTGCGTCCTCAAATATGGGGTGTTTGTATGTGCGTTGGTCCGCACAGACACGTTCTAAATGTGTAATGCTGTATTTGCTACTACAGAGAGAGAACATACTATTAAGTAAATACTCCAAAAACAGAAACTCTAATCACCTGAACAACCAAATCATAGAAAACTATTGGTGGGAGTATAGATGAATACTTCCAGGTCAGCCCACTCAGTCTAGCCCAGGAGTGCTCTCAATACTAACAACAGGTGGTTGTATGGTCCATTGTCTCACACACAGGTCAAATCAGCTTCACTCGAAGGGATATGGGGAAATCTTCTCCTTTAGTTCGGCTAAAATAGAAAACAGCAATATACTGTATATCAGAAAGATAAAAGGTGTGTGAGTGTGAGAAAGAAAAGTGTTCTTTGGCATATGAAACTGTGCAATACAGGTCAATGTCTGTTTCTGAAAGAGGATGGCATGAAAATGCAGCAGACAGCCCACTTGTAAAACAATGAAATGTACAGGGCAGACAATAACCCGGGGATAAAATGGTCTAGGCAATCTCACCTCTTCTGCACCCTCAATAAAGGTCTATTGACTGAGAGCTCAACCTACTTAACTGAGTTGTGCAGATGTTTGAACTACTGTGTTTTGCACAGAAACGATTACCAAGTATTTCATAGTTATTTCAATCTGCTTCATCTTGCATTTCCAAAGACTTTTCGCTCCATCAGTCTACAGTCTGAAAAACAGTGTCAAAATATAGACACCAGTAACCACTGCTACTCTCCTAGGAGAGTCGTATAATGGTCAGGGAGGTGACAAAAAACCTCAACCAGGGAGGTTGGGTGATGCAGCATGACAATGATCCTGAACACAGAAGCAAATCTACAACAGACTACTGAAGAAAAATCACATTTTAGAACGGCCAAGTCAGAGTCTTGACCTTAACCCTATTAAAATGTTGCTGTATGACCGTTCATTAAGACGTCCCAAGAATATCAATGACCTGAAACAGTTTTGTAAGGACGATTGAGCAAATTACCTTAAAAATGTTGTGCAGGTCTAATCAGCAACTACGAAAATGTTACCTTGAGTATTTTGAGATGGCCTGTTTCAAGTCCTCCATCCTAATCCCAGTCCCCAAGAAGCAAAGGATCACAGGACTTAACGACTATAGACCTGTCGCCTTGACCTCTGTGGTTATGAAGTCATTTGAGCACCTTGTGCTGTCACACCTCAAGACCATCCCCGACCCTCTACCAGACCCACTGCAGTTTGCCTACAGAGCCAACAGGTCTGGGGACGAAGCGGTCAACAGCGCTCTTCACCTCACCCTCCAGCATCTGGAATCACCTGGAACATACGCCAGAATCCTGTTTGTGGACTTCAGTTCAACATTTAACACCATAATTCCCACTGTGCTCCAAGACAAGCTCTCCCAACTGGGACTGCCCGAGTCCACATGCGGGTAGCGGGCAGCATGTGAGGCTGGGGAGGCAGCATGTGAGGCTGGGGAGGCAGCATGTGAGGCTGGGGAGGCAGCATGTGAGGCTGGGGAGGCACTTGCACGACCCCCTGACCATCAGCGTTGGCTTCCCTTAAGGCAGTGGCTCCCAACCCTTTTCAGTTACTGTACCCCCAAAATGATTTTGCACTGCTTGAAGTACCCCTGAAGTACCCCCTCATGTTAATTTCACTAGTAAGCCTATGCTGTCATGAGTGTTTAAGTACCCCCAGGGTGGAGAGGAGAGGCCAAGTACCCCCAGGGCTCCTAGACCCCCTGGTTGGGAACCACTGCCTTAAGGCTGTGTCCTGCCCCCCACTCTTCTCCCTGTACACCAACAGCTGCACCTCCAGTCACCACTCTGTCAAGCTTCTGAAGTTTGCGGATGACACCACCCTCATCGGACTAATCTCTGATGGAGACGAGTCCGCCTACAGGTGGGAGATTGACCAACTGGTGTCCTGGTGCAATGAGAACAACTTGGAGCTCTACACCCTAAAGACAGTGGAGATGATAGTGGACTTCAGGAGAAACCCAGCTGCCCATCACCCTGGGTGGCTCCCCAGTCAACTCTGTGGAGTCCTTTCACTTTCTGGACACGACCATCGCCCAGGACCTCAAGTGGGAGCTGAACATCACCTCGCTTACAAAGAACGCTCAGCAGAGGATGTACGTCCTGTGGCAGCTGAAAAAGTTCAACCTGCCAAAGACCATGGTGGTGCATTTCTACACTGCCATCATAGAGTCCATCCTGACCTCAATCACCATCATCCACTCTGCAGGGAGGGTGATTGGCTGCAATCTGCCGTCTCTACAAGACCTACACACGTCCAGGATGCAGAGGCAAGCGGCAAAGATTTGGGCTGATCCCTTTCACCACGGAAATGGACTATTCAGAACTCTCCCCTCTGGTAGAAGGTTGAGGTCTATCAGGACTAAAACCTCTTGCCACAAGAACAGTTTCTTCCTTACAGCAGAAGGCTTCATGAACATTCCCCCAGAGCCAAACTGACTGTAGCCCACTCCCCACATACACACAAAACCATCAACTAGACCCCTCCCCACATATACACACAACCTCAACTGGACAAATTTATAAACTGGACAAATGTATTATATTTTTAGTAATTTAATAATGCTCAGTCTACTCTTTTTATGCTCAGTCCACTATTCTTATTTGTTTTTATTTCTTTTGTACAAAGTTGGTGCACCAACGTACCAAAACAAATTTGTTGTGAAACTTACTTTCTAATTCTGATTCGGAAGGAGGTTCTACCAGTTACAAAAAATCATGGTTCACATACTTTTCCCAGCCTTTGCTGTTTATGTTTGACCAATATCTTTCATGACAAGGTATGTGTTTTCATGTGTTCTGTGTTAAATCACACTGCTAATCTGTTATGACATATATGACAATAACATTTTATATTTATATCTATACTTTAGATGGCATTTATGAAAGACAGCAGGTAATTCAAAGTGGTTCACAAACTTTTTTGTTGCAACAGTTCATATGTGGGAGCCAGTGTTTTTGCAGTGCAACACTTGCAAGACATAGGCATAGTTGCATATATAGCACAATACATCACTAATCAAAGTTGCTCATAAAAGTTCATCAGAAGCAGGCGAGTTTGGTTTTAAAGGCAATTCGGAATATAATTAAGAGTCAGATTATTGAAATATCAGCAGTGATTTAAGTCGCAATTTTCATTCGGAGGATTAACTGAGGAAATTTCCGAGGTCAGATCCAGTTGAGGACAAGACACCAAAAACAGGACCTGTCCCTAGAAAACAGAATCGTTGGAAAAACTTCAAAAATAATATACAGAGCAGCAGGGGAAATGTTTTCACTGCAGGACAGCACTCAAAAATTAAACCTGATACCATGTCCACTTGAAAGCTTGGCATGGCCAGAAAATAAAATACAAAATGCATTATCTGTAGCTAGAGAATACCCTGGTCTGGGAATTAATTTTCTTTTTGTTGCTATAGTATTTTATCCAGCATCAGAGGCACATTCAGCACCTGTCTGGGATGTGCTAAATGAATCTCTATTCCAAACTAACACATTAAACTGGAGCAGGCAAAAAGACAAGACTATATTCCTGGCGCCGTGCCAGAAACAAACCACTATAAATAGATTCACAGTCTGTCCCACAGCTTCACATTTCAAGTTGCCAGTCCCATGGTTCTGGTTGACAGAATTATCAGTGTGAAATGTTTTAAACACTGACATTCAGCCTACACATTTGCATTGGAATTAAGTCATAGGCTAACATTAATTAAGTATGCAAAAGGGTACATTTCAATGGTTTCTGGAGGGAAACCTTTAACAAAAACTTAATTTGTCAGTGCGTCATCCTTAGAATGTTGGTCCTGCAGTTCACATCACTTCTAGCAGGATTAGTTAATCCACATTGATAGCTTTAGTTAAAAACTGTCTAACCAATTAGCGCAGTTGCCAGTCTCATTCTCCAGTCAAATGTGCAAAACAGTTTCAGTTACCCTAAAGTCCCAACAACACTAGCTACATTGATAGCCATTCAAGGCAGAGTTTTTAAGTGGCGGAAAACGATGATGTCATCTAAGGTCAAAAGCACTTGTGAAGGGTGCTCTGACCCCCCGCTCTCTTTGAAAGTTTCCTTAATTACAGATCTAGTATCAGCTTACCCTCCCCTAGCCCTAAGCTGGTACAGCACAAATCTGGATACATTTACATGAACCTCAAAAACAGAATCTGGCTTAAATAATTAAGGCTCACAATCAAGATGAAAAGGGGAAATCTGCTCACTGTCATGCTGCGCCTGAAACTTGGGGATAAAGATTTATTTGAGAGCAGTCTCAAAAGCCAAACACTTTCATTCATAAGCTTGACTACTTGGAAACATTAAAGAACTGCCGTCATGGAGGGGGGTAAAGGCCATGGGACTGTGGTGTGGCTCTACATCCTTTTAAAGTAGCTCTGCAGACTCTTGCAGTGGGGCTCCTCTGCCTGCTTGGGCGCTGCCTCCTCGACCACCTCAGCAATCACTTCCTGGATCAGAATCACCTCTTCTCAGGCATAACCTCCACAAAGATGCCGGGGAGGATCTGTTCTGAGGCTCCAGAGACAGCTTACCAAACCTTTACCTCACCCTCACCAGCAACAGTACCCTCTTGTGGTCCATGGTCACACTTTTGGTAATTCCAGAAAGGCCCGGGACACATCTGCGCGGATACCTGCCACTTGGGCGATCAGGCCAGATCCGTGCTCGGATGCCAAACAAGCTCGCCACAAATGACAGCCGAGGTGACGGGCTGCAACCATCCATGATCCCAAGCTAATAGAAAGCTAAAGTGGCAGGCTTACAGCCGGCTGTCATGACTGGGCTGCAGACGTCAGGTGGCAGGGATGCAAACTCCTGGGCCGGGAGAGGTGTGTGCAAACTGCCAGCAGAAATGCTTTTTCCAAGACATTGCTATTACGATAGACATTTTCCTAATGATAACATGCCAAGAGTCATTATACCTAGTTCCATTGGCACTCTGTTAGTCACACCACTCAAGACACCACAGACCAAAACCTTGGCCCTAGAAATGCAGGCTGTTCTGGAGGCAGAGGGGTCCAACCTGGTACTAAGTAGGTGTACCTAATAAACTGAGTGGATCATTTTTAAACATGGCCATTTATAACTGGAATACATAGAGGTGACTTGTGTGAGGTTGCTGTGACAACGTGACATGTGAAATGCACCCATGCTTTTTTAACAAACACTTACCCTGCATTGTTGCTGACAGCTGTGAGGCTCTTTATACCAGTCTTTAATAAACTATTGATAAGATTCTCTGGGATGCCACACAAACCAAAACCTGGAAAGAGAAAGACAATCAATTGAAGAATGTAAACTATACACTAACTTCTACTGATAGACTGCGTAAACTCTTGCGGCACGAGCCCATTTCTATTTACGTGTGTGTGTGTGTGTGTGTGTGTGTGTGTGTTCAGGGTTAATGACCGCAGAATGATTGATTCAGACAGTTTAGCTAAAACAGAGGGCATGGTCCATTAGCGATGAAGTGGACACGGGTCAACGTGAGAGTGAGCATTTCCCTGGCTGGGAAAGGAGAGTGACATGCCTTGAACAGATATAATATAACAATGAACTTTGTTCATATAAAACATTTGCCCAGTTCTAAGCTGCTGGCCTGGCCTACCTGGAACAGACAGGTATCAGCCATATATTGGCAGCCCTCTGACGGACTAGGTAAAAATACCATCCTGTTGCTTATACTCCAACCCAATTCTATCAAATCTATGATGTGTTGAGGGGTAGGTGTCATCAGCCTACAGCAGCATTCGCAAAGCATCTCAGGAAAAAGCCCCATTAAAGCCCACATGACCTGATCTGACCTCCGACTAAGATGGTGGCTCCACTGGGGATGTCCTTCACAGCTTCTGTGGGATCACTGTAGAACTGGGAGTTTCTTTGGCTGGAGGTGGAGAAGAAGCAGCCACAGGGCTGGGAAACACACAAAGGAACAGTTAGACCGATAGGGCCAACACAACAACATTCAGTAACACTTTACCATTCTCTGTATCCTTCTCAGATCTACATTCACATACTACTGGGGAGAAGTTAGAAACAAATATCTCTACAGTCAATCAAACAATGTCATGACTCTATCCAAGGTGTGAAAAATCCACACTTCACGTTAAGGTCAGTGAGATAAAAGAAAAATGCCAAGAGCATGTATTCTGCCGCAGCACAGGAAGATAACACACAGCAAACAAGGTGGACATTTACAGTTCACATCAGTTTGTCAACAAAAGCAAAAGTCCCAAGCAGGCTTGAACCAGTGGGATCTTGGGAACTCTGCACAGAAGCACTTGGTCTGTTGACACCTGGAGAACTGGCAGGGGACATTTAACTTCATCTAGTCTTTCATTTTCAGCCCTTATCACAACAGTCGGTCATCCTTTAACTCCTGTACTGTAACTGATTATACCCACCATCCACCTGGCGACTGCAGATGGAAATCTCACTGGAGGGCTTAAGCAGAATCCAGGATCTGAGACTCCCTCAACACCGTAAAGCCCACAACAACCAAGTTCTTTGTAGCTCAATCAATCAAGTCAATGAACATCAGGTGCAAAAGTAAACAGAATTCAAATATTTGCAGTCACCCCGGATTGTAATTACTTGAGCAGTCGCTGATAAACTATGACCCCAGTTTTAGATTTTATCCATCACACCACCTCTATAATCTGGGCAGGAATACAGAGATTTTTGTCTCAGTAAAGCCTGATTTATAATAGATATTTTCCATCAGTTGCTCAACTTTACCAACAGCTCAGGTGAAAAATTAATTAAACAAAAGGAATTAGCAATTATGGCCAAGCAAGTGATATGATCAGTCTTCAAGAAGGATAATTAAAAACCTTCCCAAAACAGGTTTGATTGTAGACCTAGGACCAGCATTTTGTGATTAGGCAATACATCTCCGGAAAAAATTAAGAGACCACTGCACCTTTTTCTTTCCTTTCCAAGAAAGTCGAAAAGGAAGGTTTTGAGTGAGGAACAGAAGGGTAAAAATTAAGAGACCACTGCAAATTGAACGCTTCTGTCCCTCACACAAAATTTTCCTTTTCAACTTTTTTGGAAAGGAAAAAAAAAGGTGCAGTGTTCTCTTAATTTTTTTCCGGAGCTGTATGTCATAGCCAACTAGACCTCGACACAACCTTTAAGGTAGCTTAACAACCATTAGCTGTATTTACTGTTATAACCTACAACAACTTATCAACAGTCAGTCTGTGGCAGCCATATTGAACAGAAAGACCACAGAAGGTCATAACGTGAACATTGCATAATTACTGTATAAAAGAGATGCAAAGTACAACACAATGCGTTGAAATCAATAACATTAATTAATTTTAGTGTGTACTCACTGTTAACACTCAAATTCACTATAACAGAATTTCATAGACCTAATCAAACTATACACTACTTGGTTGAACTGTTTACATTGTTTTATTGTCTATTCTACTTTCACAGAACTATTTACAGAGACTGTTCTAGGGCATGCATTCTTCTTGCCTTAAATTTGAATTGTCCTTTGTGCACGTGGCTTGAAAAGGTTCCGAGTGCACAACGCAATGGAAACATTCTTGGGATTTTGCGTGACAGTATTGGTAGGGGCGAATTGTTTTTTGACTTAAGATACAACATTTGATAGTCACGTGACTGTATTAGATTCGTATACGCTATTAGGTTTTCCATTCGATTTTGCCATATAGTCACCTTAAACCAAAGGTTGTCGGGTAAGCAAGTGCATTGATTGGGTTATAAATATACGCAAAAAAAACACACTATGGCAAAACAAACATGGACATATTTAATTACGTTTATAACCAAGGTCATTGGTGTGTTAACAACGGCTGATAATATGCTAATAGTAATTAGATCAAGATGTATAGCGATCGTGAATCACACGAAATGATAGCATCATTTATGAAAGGCATTGTCTTTACTGGTTACCTAGTTCGTTCATCAACTAATTTATGCTGCACGTCTGTAAATGCAAAGTATGACTGTACAGTATGTATTCAAGACGAGAATTTAGAGGTTCAATTACTAAGTGGCACAACAACATGCCTAATGACACATGATTCTTAATCGATATACCTACTATTCTATTCTTATTCTGTACATTTATCTGACGTATTTTGATACTGACCTTGGTCATGGAATGAGTGAAGTTAAAACTGGGTCTACCGGTGGCCGCTAGATTTTTGAAGAATACATTCTCCGCTCTTGACAACATTTTGAGGGCCGCCATGTTTTGTCTACTTGTCTTTTTTAAATGATGAGCGTGGGGCTGCTGGGCGGTTAAGTTGGGTTTGTTTTGTAGGCTATGTGCGATCAGCGCTGTAGCTCATCCAGCTAGTGAAATTACACTGGGAGATATTCAATATTGTTCTTTTCGCGTCCTCTTTCCTCTATCCGAGTCTCCTTCTCAAAACCCATTGGAGGAGAAGGTTCGAGGGGTTGGACCTCCGCCCTTGTAATATTTACTAAATTCACCTAGAAGAGGGCTGACAGGACTCCGGAGGAAGCAGAATGCAGAATCAAGCATCCAGGCGGAGCCACTAGGTTGCAAACGCCCCACTGGAGTGGTTGCCACGAAGCGAGACATATCACTGGTGCTTTTTCTTTTGGTCGGGGCGGGTACACTAAGCAGGCAGAGTCTTCTAGCCTTCCTCTGGGCCCGCCTCGATAACAAATTCCTAGAAGCGAGTCCATCGTATATTCATGCTAAACTGTGTTTGGCAAAGAGAAGCACGGGGCTCGGCTAATTCATTATAATTTAACTGGTTCGCTGCTAAAGGCACTCCATTGTAATGATGGGCATTCCGAGTCCTGGTGAGCCGACTGTTTTTGCTCAATTTACCCGAGAAAGACGAGTTAGGCTATTTGGCTCCCGGAAGGTTATTCGTTTAAAACGCTTAATAACCTCAAAACAATGAATAAAGTGCAAGTCACAAAAGTTAATGCGAAAAAGTAACATAGCCGACGAATTAGATTAGAGCGGGACATGGGTGTTCAATTAGGTTACGCTGTACATGTTCACTTTCTTAATATTTCGCCCACGTTTTTTTTTGGTTACCCTACATGTACTGGAAAAAAATCTTATGGAACACAAAGACGCGCACTTCCGTCTTTGCCGTGCGAATATAAGATATTTTGTGAATACGTTTTGACCTTATCTGCAAATAATCGTCGTTTGAGCTTACAAATTAAGGAAATGAAATGAACGGCTGCTTTCACCAATGCGATTCGGTACCCAACATTCAACAAAAAGAGCCGTTTGTTCGTGAACGACCTGTCACTGCTCCACTGACTTAAATAATTATTTATTCCTGAATCTGTGACTTGTGCGTAAGTGGAGGCAATTATGCTATCAACAGACAGGATGCAAAACTATTTATGTATATTTAAAATAACTATATTTATGAAACAGCACAACACTGAACCTAATTATAGCATGTTGACAAAGGAGCAAAAATGTGTTCTCGTATCATAAACACATTTCATCACGTGAATAATTATAGCGTCACGTGACAGTGTGTTTAGTCATGGCCGACGACTGCAGACGACAGGGTTTTGAGCTGGAGAGAAGGATTTTTGAGTTGGACAATAAGTGCGCCAGCCTCAGGACCGAGAAACAAGGTAGATTTACAAAACTTTATGACGATAATGTGTCGAAAAATGTTAATGTCACTTTGATCCGCCGTGTGTTCAGTTGAACTGTATTCTCGGTTGGCTACCTAGCTTAGCTGCATCGGCTATGCTAGGTAGGTTAACAAAATGACTAAAACCCCTGACACAAGGCAAGGAGTAACTCAGTCATAGCCAGCAAGCTAACAATAGTAAACAACAAACAATAATGCTTCAGCTAGCTGGCCAGTTATGCACTGATATAACTAAAGGAGCTAGCTAGGTCAAATTAACCAGCTATGACCAATCGCATACTGCACATTTGCTGTAGTACAGTAGCTACAGCCAGTGCTAGTACAGTGCAGTGGTGCATAACTACAGGGCACAGCTATGCCGTACAATAATAACGCAACTTCAGTAATGTACTGTTGCTAGGTAAATACTGTACGTACTTCTGCTAGGTTTCATGGATATGTACTCTAACGTTCTGCAATTTAACCAAGTTTACCGAGTTGTGGTAGAGTAACGACGTCAGGTAACGTGATACTGTAGCTGTTAACGTTGGCTAACTGTTAAGTAGTAGTACCATTTATTATGCGGTCGTAAATTGACTAGCTACGATAACGTTAGCGAGGTTTTTGAGCCTATCCTTTTTCATACAGTCATAGCAAAATATCTATTATTGCACATAACCCTCGGTTTATGTTGGTCTGTCCTATCCTTAAATTTAGCTACCTAATCTACAATAAATGAATGGTCTACTGTACACTACGTTATCAACGTTTGTTAGCACATCGTTGATCGGTTTTAAAGTAAACCAGATTAATGTTCTGGTTTGCTAGGTACAGTGCCTTCAGGAAGTAATCAGACTTTCACTTTCACATTTTTGCTACAGACATTTATTACATTTATAATTTATTAAATGACATGTTTGCCACCAATCTACATAACATATGACAAAGCAAAAACATAAAAAAACGAATTTATTTAAAATGAATAAACTGAAATATCTTATATAGGGCTACATCTAATGAAGTACAAGTATTAAGACCTTTTATTCAGTACTTTGAAGTATCACGTTTGGCAGCAATTATAGATTCGATTCTCCTTGGGTATGCCCCTACCAGCATTGCACACCTGGGTCTCTTTTTCTTCCTCACAGATTCTCTCAAGTTCTACCAGATTTGTCTTGAAGCCACGTTTTCTTGGCTGTGTGCTTTGAGTCATTGTCGACTTTGATCATACCAGACCACATAATCTTTTTCCTCATGCTCTCAAGAGTCTTTAAGGTAGCATGTCACAAGCCTTTTAGTCAGGAGTGGCTTTCATCTAGCCACTGTACCACAAATGCCTGCTTGATGAGTGTTGTTCTTCTGGCAGATTTTACCATGTCTGCAGAGAAACTCTGTGGGTCTGTAGGGTGGCCATTGGGGTTCCTGGTCACATCCCTGACCAAGGCCATGTTGCCCTGTTACTTTGTTTGGCTGGACAGCCAGTCTTGGGAAAAGTCCTGGTCATTCTAAACTTCTTCCATTTCACAATGATGATGCCCACTGCTCTTGGGAACATTCAATGCTTTAGCACTTTTTATAACCTTCCCAAGATTTACACTACCGTTCAAAAGTTTGGGGTCAGTTTTGATTTCCTTGTTTTCCCTGAAAACACATTAAATGAGTTTGAATAGGGCACATGGTATAGCATGGCTTTGCAAAATGGATCTACTTCAACCTACTTCAATCCTTTCTACCCTGTACAAATCTCCCTCTTTACCACTGCCAAAGCATTCCCAGACCATCACATTGCCTTCACCATGCTTGACAGATGGCATCAAACACGCTTTCTGTATCTTTTCACTTGGTCTGGGTCTCACAAATGTTCTTTGTGATCCAAACACCTAAAACACAGATTTGTTTGTCCATACCACTTTTTTCCAATCTTCCTCTGTCTGTTCTCTGTTCTTTTACCCATCTTAATCTTTTTATTGGCCAATCTGATATTAGGCTTTTTATTTGCAACTCTGCCTAGAACACCAGCATCCCTGAGTCGCCTGTTCACTGTTGACATTAAGCGGGTACTATTTAATGAAGCTGCCAGTTGAGGACCGGTGAGGCTTCTGTTTATCTAAATAGACAATCAAATGTATTTCTTCTCTTGCTCAGTTGTTCACTGGGCCCCCCACTCCGCTTTTTATTCTGGTTCGAGACAGTTTGCTGTTCTGTGAAGGGAGTAGTACCCAGCGTTGTACAAGATTCCATTGGCATGGAATAGCCTTCATTTATCAGAACAAGAATAGATTTACAAGTTTCAGAAGAAAGTTATTTGTTTCTGGCCATTTTGAGCTTGTAATAGAACCCACAATTGCTGATGCTCCAGATACTCAACTAGTCTAAAGAACGCCAGTTCTATTGCTTTTGAATCAGCACAACAGTTTTCAGCTGTGCTAACATAATTGCAAAAGGATTTTCTAATGATCAGTTAGCCTTTTAAAATGATTAACTTGGATTAGCAAACACAACGTGCCACTGGAACACAGGAGTGATGGTTGATGATAATGGGCCTGTGTACCCCTATGTCGATATTCCATTACAAATCTGCCGTGCTCAGCTACAATAGTCATTTACAACATTGATAGTGTCTACACTGTATTTCTGATCAATTTGTTATTTTAATGGACCAAGTATTTGCTTTTCTTTCGAAAACAAGGACATTTCTAAGTGACCCCAAACTTTTGAACGGCAGTGTAGGCAAATGAGATTTTCAGTAAACTGGCATACATTTCTAAACATTTATTTTCTATTTGTCATTATAGCATATTGTGTGTAACTTGATGACCAAAAATATAAAATCAATTATAAATTATTTAACACAATAGAATGTGTAGAAAATGAACAGGTCTGAAAACTTTCTGAACGGACTGTAGTTAGTTATTTGAACAGTAATGTTCAGTTTTAGGTTAATGCATAATATAGCCCTGTGAGTTATGGAATGTGTAAGACTGTTCCTGTGAAGAAGTATGCATCCTGCTGAGTAGGACAGTCGGTTATCCTTAGACTTCTGGTGGAACGGGTGTAGATGGGAGTAAAAAAAAAAAAAAATACATTAAATTGTTTGATCCTGCCATCTGGTAGCATTGCTGTGGGCAGACCGCAACCCTGATGTCACGTCCTAAGTTTTTTTTAATAGAAATTGTATTTTAATATCAGCGCTAAAAATATCCCCAATTCACAAAGGACAATGTCATAAATGTATTCTATTTTCTAGCTTTAAGATGAAAACTAAATTTCAGTGACTTTAAAGTTAGCTTACTGTCATCACTCCCCAACACCACAGTGTAATGAATGGAAATTAACCTCATGGGCCATCTGTTACAGTTAGTTACGTGGTGCATGTAACTTTGTCTAGAAAGTCATAATACTGTGTATAGTGGGGAGGCTGAAGGCCATACTGACCAACTCCATTTGCAGATCCTTAGATGTATGACTTCATGACATTGTTCATAAAATCATAGATATGACTGTTGTTCAGAACCCGCACTTAATCTGGTACATTAAACTCTGTGAACATGAAATGTACTGTTTAGACATAGACCTGAAGTACTTAATTAACATACTTTATTTTTTCCTAGATGATGACTATTTACAGAACGCGTCTGCAATACTAGACAAGTTGAAAAGCTTTTACAGACAAGGCGGAGAGAGTAGCAGTCTACCTAAACTGCTTCAGGATTACACTCAGGTATTGCAGTTCATTAAATGTTACTGTTATAGCTAGATTGTAAATAAAATTATTTTGGATAGGTGTAGATTTTAAATCTGTTCCTAACCATTTTGTTGAAATTCCCTCCATCTGCAATTATAGCATGCGATCAGACAAGTGAGCAACTACATTTACATTTATCATTTAACAGATACTTATAGACAGTGACTTGAAATACTGAGTGCTTACACTTCTTTTTAGACTTCAGGCCTTGTTACATATAGGTAGCCTCGCCGAACCAGGCATACTGTTACCATTTTGGACAGAGATGACAATTAACAATTTCCCCCATTTCTTGAGTCATTGCATAAGCTGCTAGTGGAAATATCATGGCAGTAGTCTATTTGCAGTTGTTGACGTATCCCGTGTCATGAGCTTAAATTAGCCTGAAGGTGTTTGTGAGGGAAGACTTTCCAAAAAGTGAAATTGTAGAACAGTCCAAAAGATTAGAATGGGATTGTTAAAGGCCTGTGGTAAACCCAGTAACACGTTGACAAATGTCCTATTGATAACGTTGACTTGACATTCTTTGAACAGTCTGAGTTATTCGCATTGTCCACCCCCATAACACGGTTTTAGGCTGATGGACTGCGAGATGGTGAGGCAAAGAACTTAACTTACTCCCTTATTGAGGGGATAACTGGCCAACAGCCTGTGAACAAATCAAACCTATACAATAAGTCTGCAGTTCACCTCCATCAGTGTTGAAGGAGGCATGGGATACACCTTTCACATTACCATTCAGCCATGCTCTTTGGGTAACGAGTCCAGTGATATGTGTTGAAAGTGAAGGAACGGGACTGAAGTTTGTGTGTTTGTAGGTGATCCTTGACATCACGTTCTACGAGGAGAACAAGCTGGTGGACCAGGAGTTCCCAGAGGACTGCTCACCCTTTAAAATACAGCAGCTGCTGCAGGACCTCACAGAGCCAGAGGTGCTCGCAGGGAGGCTGGCACCAGCCCAAGAGGTGTGTGTGTTGCGTGCGCGTTGCGTGCGCATGTGTGTTGCGTGCGCGTGTTGCGTGCGCGTGTTCAAGACATCCAGCCTATCGCATAGGGAAATGCAAGGGGACCCCAACCCAAGTGTTTAGTTCACTACATGATTGACTTCCAAGCACTGTTGTGTTGCAGGTGCAGTCAGTGCTGGGACTAGAGGTGTTAGAGTGCCTCTACTGGAGACGTGGAGCACTGCTCTACATGTACTGCCACACCCTCCACCAACGCAAGCAGTGGATCAAGAAGAACAAGACCACTTTCCTCAAGGTAGGACGCTGTCCACTCAGTTGGCGCCTATTTCAACCACAAATAGGCACTTGATTTTGCCAGCTGATCTCTCGGAGTTGCTAAACCATCAATAGGCAGTAAAATCAATTGCTGCTGATGTTAGTAAGCAGGGCTGGGCAATGGGACAACAATGACTTTTCGATATTGTCAATGGTAACTAATCAAAATGTCAAAAACAATGTTTTACTATAGTATTTAAATTGGACTCACCCCATTTGGATCTGCCAGTATACAAGTATAGGCCATATCCTGCATACCAGTGCAGCCATAGATCATTTTCTTCATGTTTAAAAGCATACAGTATTTGGTAATTAGATTGTTAAATTAATGCGAGAAAACAAAGATTGTAGAAAGAGGGAGAGCACAGAGTAGTAAGCATTCGTACTGACAAATTAATATTTGATATTTGGAGATAAGGAAGACAAGTGTTACTCATGCAAAAAAGCAATATAAGAACATTAGGATTTTAGATTGACTGGTATTTTGTCCACACCTTTTTTAAATCCCCCTTCCTTGCTATCATGTTCATTCCCAGTATAGTTTTAGGTGTTGATTAGCCAACCAGGTTGGGAACACTTGTCATTTTACTGCTGGAATCAACTATTCAATTTACATGTCTGCAAATTGTTCTAAATGCAAATATAAAACAGAAAATAATGATCTATCAAACTAACACAACATAAAACAATCCAACTTTTTTAGTCTACTGCTTAAACCAGTGTTTCTCAACCCTGCTCCTGGACGCCCCCCTGCCCTGCATGTTTTAGATCTCTCCCTGCCCTAACATACCTGATGTAGCTCATGAAGGACTTGATAAAGAGCTGATCATTTGAATCAGGTGTGACAGCAGGGAGAGATCTAAAACATGCAGGGCAGGGGGGCGCCCAGAACCAACAAGTGACACATTGTTTTATTCTCTCGGTCTCTCATCATATAGCATAAAGCAGTATATGAAATGTTGAGTAAAACAGCCGTAAAGTAGCCAGCAGGGAAAACAACGCCTGGCTGCTCAGTTCAGTCTAAACTCTTCTCTTTCCTTGCACTCCAAAGGCCAGCTAAAACTGCAGAGATCCTTCCTTTTCAAAGACTATCCCCATTGGTGGTAGCGTTTTAACATATCCAGCAGTAACCTGCAGGAGTGGGTGAAGTTCTGCCTGTTTGTTGCGAGCCATCATGTCTGTCTTGATTTAGTCTATTTAGGAAGATGTTCTGTGTCTTGGTTTAGTGTATTCAGGAGGGTGTTCTCTCTGTCTTGGTTTAGTGTATTCAGGAGGGTGTTCGCTACCTGATGAGGATGCTCCAAGTGAGGAACTCTGTGAAGCTCAATGACGGGGTGGTGTTTCATGACTCTGCTACTGCCAACTTCTTGGCTGAAGGTAAACATTGTAGGAAACCATTATTTGTTTTGGCCTTTTTGTACTGGCAGACCTTTGCATACTTCATTTACATTTTACATTTTTGTTCTGTTCACCCTAGCAAGACTTTTTGTAACTTCATTTCAGCTCAAATGACAACCTAAATTATTTTTAAAAATAAAATAATTATTTTCATACAGGGATCTTCTCAGACACACACTTGCTGACCATGATGTACATCGGGGAGATGTGTTTCTGGGCAGTGAAGTACGAGGACTGCAGCGTGGATTCCACGGAACGAAAAGAGGACCGGCTCCACTTCCGAGACATTGGGACGCAGATCTTACACAAATATGTACTGGCCTGTGAGGGCCCTCTTCAGGGCCAAGGCTGGAACACTGAGAATGCCAAGGAGATCCTTAGTATCTTACAGTGAGCCAGGAAGGTCACTGGGTACAAGTTGCTTTCTGGTACTGATATAGGTTCAGACGAATCAAACCCCAAATTGTAATGCTAAGCATTAAGGATGGGGAGGGGCAATCTGGCCTTAGATCAGTTTCTAGGAGCAACTTCTTACTGTTCTCAAAGGCTCCAGCTGACTGATAGGGTGGAGGTTGGGGTAAAGGGAGGTGAAGTATACGAGTCAAGGTTACGGAAGGATGTTAATGAAATGTTATTTTCCCTGTCCCCTGCAAGAAGCACTTATCTTCCAGATTCAGACTGTTGGTGGGGCATGTTTTCCTTTGAGAATTTGGCATAATAATATTAATAATAATAATATTAAGACTATTAAGAAAATAACAAATTGTTACAAAAAAAAGATTGTTGAAGATTAATGATAATCCAGCTGATGAGACATCGCACAGCAAGTGTTTTTATTTATTATTTTATTTGTTTTTGTTATGTTTTTTTTAATTAATTGCATTTATATACAGTATATAAATATATATTAAAAAAGGTAAGGTGGGGAAAACTGAGTTGGAGACTGACATTAATGACCATTTTCAAGTATGTACAGTTTTGTTGGAAATATCAGCTTTGTAATATGCCACCTCACTGCCACCTCACTTATAAAAACAACAAAAAAAAACATTTTTTGGCCACTTTAAAAAGGAGTAATGTCCCAGTAATGGGAACTTTGATATTTTGATAGTATGCTTTTCAATGGAGAATCTCGATGTTGGTGTTCTTTTTGGAAGATAAAAATGTATTTCATGAATTTTTTTTATTGTCCTCATTGAAAATAAATATGTCAGTTTCAAAATGGATTGTAAGATGTTTTGCACAGAAACGAACTGCAATAACCACAATGCACCGTTTCCACGTTAACAACAAGGAAGTGAACTATGAAACGTCAGATTTGGTGCACAGATTTAAGCTTCCACAATATTTTCGTCTCAATAGCTCAGACGAGTTGTTGCCAAAAAAAAGATGGCCGAGAAAATTTACAGCAGTACTTCAGAGTCTTTAGTCATCAGAAGTTTCAAACACTTCAGAGATAAGTATTTAAATTCAAAGAACGTAAATGATCAGGAGGAACATACAGACACTAGCCAAGCTTCTCCGGGCTTTTTGGACTGTTTACCCGTAAGATACCAGATTCAATGCCGGTTGGATAATTCTGTTGTAAGATTGTGGTTGGATGCGTGTGTTCCATAACGTAGTGGCTGTATATCCATGACTGTTCAGTTAAATATTCAAAAGTGAATCTTTTTGATAGTCCAATTTGGATCATGAAACTGCGAGACAATTATTTTGTCTTGAACTACGTGAAATTCCAGCTGGGATGACCGAGGTAACTTTGGTTTTATATTCGATATTCGGGAATTTGATCGTCAAAACCTCTTCCAAACAAAATCGTACAGAGACGACAGTGATATACATATATTCTTGGGTGAAGGTAGACCGCAAGGTACACCCTTTGATTTTATCGAAATCTAACTTTTCCTTTAGCAGATACCAACATTTTTCAAAACGCTGTCGAATGTCGGTTCAATAGTTTAGGGACCGTCATAAAAGTGCAATACCGCTGATTGAATATGACAAAAAAATATAGGGTAACATGGGGCAAGATGCCCTCCATAAGATCAATGTCTATTTACTGAAACAAAAAAGAAATATTGAGTGATTTTTTTGGCTGTGGAAGATGGCTATGCTTAGGGTAATGGATTATAAAGTAAGCTCCTGGAGTAAGATGTCCCCCATGGGATTAGTTGCCCCCCAGGGAATCTTATCCCAGTAGAAGATAATGCCTAAGAGTTTTTAAGAACTAGCCAAGTTTTTTTACACCACTTACATTTTCCTTACATGCCATTTCATACAGTTAAACTAAACTTATTATCATTTTAAAAAGGCTGTGTTTTTAATCCCAGCAGTCCATAATATGAGCTACCGAAGAAAATATTTTTAATAGTTGGCTAAGAAGGTGTGATGATACAGAGGAAATGTGTAGTTGATCAAGACCAGTGGCAGCAAGAGGAGCTGTTGAAAAAAAGAATGGTGACATTTTGTTTTTTGTGAGAGTTACATGGGTAGGGGGTGTCTTACCCCATGTTACCCTATATTTTCTTTTGTGTCAACCTATTAATACCTTCCCTTCTAAAGGAAAAGCAAAGGTACAGACATTTTTGTGTTATTGAACAAACCTATAATTTTCTATATATATTTCTGTTGTTAAAGCTGATATATTTCATTTTTTTAATATATTTCTATAGAGGTGACATATACATCTAAAACCACTTGTTTTTTGGTCACTGATCTTTGGTGTCTAGAGTGCACCCATTTGATTTTCCATTTTGAATTTCCACGATTTTAACAGAGTTTGTAATTCTGTGAAATTGTTATTTCAAACCTCACTATCCAAAGGAGCAAGAGCTCTTACAAACAAGTGTGGTGTGTAACTAATTCACGTGAACTGTTTTTAATTGCTTCCTAACCACATGACATCTACCTCTAAAAACACTTTTTATCACTGAGCTTCCTTGTCTAGAGTATGTCCCTTAGATTTGCCCTTTTCCATTTTGGTGTTTGGATCAGAATTGATCATTCTATACAATCCTTTTTTAATAGCTCACTATCCATATGAGCTAGAGATCCAAACAATTGTGGTGTGTTCTGTTACCTATCTTCTGAAAGGAACACCTCTATTAAAAGCTATGAAAAAAGGATTGTATAGAAGGATAAATTCGGATAAAATCACAGAAATTGAAAAGGGCAAATCTGAGGGGCGTACTCTCGACAAAGAAGGCAATGAGTGAACAAAATGCAAGTGGGTTTAGAGGTACATGTCATCTGGACAGGAAGCTATTAAAAAAAGTTAATATCAGGGTTATATTATAGATATAACTCTGCCCTGTTGTCCACGTCCACTTGAGCAGCTAATGCACGCTACAATGTCCTCTCTAAAAGCAACGATATAATAGGGCCTACAAGCAATATATTTATTCATAGGCCTATTAACACAAAGAAATATGAAATCACTCATCAGCTTTATAATTAATCACAGTCAATATTATTGTTGTCTATTTTCATTGTTATGCTATGTTCTTGTTAATATAGGCTTGCATAAAAAACGAAACAGAGCTGTATTACGGCCTTGTTGCACACTAATATATTCTCCTGCGGACTCCAGAAAAAATCGACCCACCCAAGACCATTAAAAATAGCCCATTTGGATAGGAAACACCCAACCTGGCAACACTGCCAATATGGAAAAAGTTTCCTCCTACCGTCACATTAGCTGCAGTGTTTCGTTGGTAGGCTATTTTATTCACGAGCGCAAAATCATGTTTTACCATGCCGACACACAGAGGTGGTGCGAGATTTTGGGAAGGCGATCGCCTTTGAGTTTTAAATGCAGGAAAAACCCTGCATGTGATTTAGGTAATAGAGTTCTAGTAATACAAATATTTCAAAAATAAAATACAGATAATGAATTTGGAAAAAACAAGAGGTGTAGCTTTCAGATGAGAGTTACCGGAAAACAGCACATTTGTTTGTAGATTCTCTAGCTCATATGGATAGTAAGCCATTAAAAATTAGTTGTTTATTACGATAAATTCTTGTAAATTTACCGAAATTTAAATTGTCAAGTTGAAGGGGCGTACTCTAGACAAGGAAGATCAGTGAACAAATTGCAAGTGGTTTTAGAGTGGGTTTAGGTGTCATCTGGATAGAAAGTTGTTAAAACAAGGTAATGTTATTGTGTAATAGAATTGTAATAATACATGTAATTTTAATATAAATACAAATAATTAACTTTGGAAAGAATAAGAGGTGTACCTTTCAGAAGAGAGGGTTGAAAAACACTGCTCTAGGCAAGGAATGTCAATGAACAAAATGTAACTGGTTTTAGAGGTACATGTCATCTGGATAGGAAGCTATTAATAAAAGTTTGTTAATTAGGTAATAGAGTTAATTAGGTAATAGAGTAATAATACACGTTATTTAAAAGACAATAGATAATTCATTTTGAAAAAATAAAAGGTGTAGGCTACCTTTCAGAAGAGAGGTAAAGGAACACTTGTTTGTAGATCTCTAGCTTATATGGATAGTGAGCTATTAAAAAATAGTTGTTTATAATGATACATTCTTGTAAATTCACCGAAAATGAATCAGAATCAAAAAGTTTTATTGCCAAGTAAATTTCACAACAAACAAGGAATTTGTTCTGCCTGTTGGTGAAACAATTTATACAAAAGAAATAAAAGAAATAAAAACAAATAAGAACAGTGGACTGAGCGTAAAAGCAGTAGACTGAGCATTGGTAAATTACTAAAAAATATGTAAGGTCAAGATTTGTCATGTTGGGGTTTGTGTGTGTATGTGGGGAGGGGTGATAGATTTGTCCAGTTGAGGGTTGTGTGTATATGTGGGGTGGGGTTATACTGTAGATTTGTCCTGTTGAGGGTTGTGTGTGTATGTGGGGAGTGGGCTATAGACAGTTTGGTTCCAGGGGCATGTTCATGAGGCCTGCTGCTGTAGGAAAGAAACTGTTCTTGTGGCGGGAGGATTTGTTCCTGATCGACCTCAACCTTCTTCCTGAGGGGAGAGCTCTGAATTGTCCATTTCCAGGGTGAGAGGGATCAGCCCCAATCATTGCCGCTCACCTCTGCGTCCTGTAGGTGTGTAGATCGCGTAGGGACGGCAGATTGCGGCCAGTCACCCTCCCTGCAGAGTGGACGATGTGCTGTAGCCTGCCCTTGCCTTTGGCAGTGGCTGCAGCGTACCAGACGGTGATGGAGGAGGTCAGGAGGGACTCTATGATGGCAGTGTAGAAATGCACCATCATAGTATGGCAGGTTGAACTTTTTCTGTTGCCGCAGGAAGTACATTCTCTGCTGTGCTTTCTTTGTAAGAGAGGTGATGTTCAGCTCCCACTTGAGGTTCTGGGCGATGGTGGTGCCCAGAATGTGAAAGGACTCCACAGAGTTGACTGGGGAGCCACCCAGGGTGATGGTGGGGGGCAGCTGGGCTTCTCCTGATGTCCACTATCATCTCCACTGCCTTTAGGGTTTTGAGCTCCAAGTTGTTCTGACTGTGCCAGAACACCAGGTGGTCAATCTCCCACCTGTAGGCGGACTCGTCTCCATCAGAAATAAGTTGGATGAGGGTGGTGTCATCAGCAAACTTCAGGAGGTTGACAGAGTGGTGACTGGAGGTGCAGCTGTTGGTGTACAGGACACAACCTTGAGGGGTTCCAGAGTACGGGGGGAACCGGTGCTGATGGTCAGGGGGATAATGGCAAATTTAAGGGGCGTAATCTAAACAATCAATCAAATCAATTCAAATGTATTTATAAAGCCCTTTTTACATCAGTAGATGTCACAAAGTGCTTTTACAAAACACCCAGCCTGTGACGCCAAGGAGCAAGCAACAACAGTGTTGAAGCACAGTGGCTAGGAAAAACTCCCTAAGAGGGGCCGAAATTTAGGAAGAAACCTAGAGAGGAACCAGGCTCGGAGGGGTGACCAGTTCTCTTCTGGCTGTCCCGGGTGAACATTTTATGAGTAGAAGTTGTAATAATTAACAGATGCATTTGGGCTGTTTCCAGAGTCCATAAAAAGAAGGACTCTGGAAACAGCCCATTTCATCTGGATAGGAAGCTATTAAAAAAAAAATTAAAAAATTAAATAAAGATAATTAATTTGGAAAAAATAAGAGGTGTACCTTTCAGAAGAGAGGTAAAGGAACACACCTCACTAGTTTGTAGGTCTCTAGCTCATATGGATAGTGAGCTATTAAAAAATAGTTGTTTGGAAAGATAAATGTCTGTAAATTCACTGAAATTGAAAATGGAAAATCTCAGCGGCATACTCTTGACAAGGAATATCAGTGAACAAAATGTCAGTGGTTTAGAGGTACTTGTTATCTGGATAGGAAGCTATTAATAAAAGTTCATGTGAATTAGGAAATACAGTTTTAATAATTCAAGTAATTTAAAAATATAATACAGAGAATTGATTTGGAAAAAGAAAGACATGTACCTTTCAGAAGAGAGGTAATGAAACACACCAGACTTGGTTGTAGATCTCTAGCTCATATGGATAAAGAGCTAGTAAAAAATAGTTGCATAGAAGAATAAATTTGTGTAACTTCACCGATATAGAAAATGGCAAATCTAAGGGGCGGGCTCTAAACAAGGAAGGTCAGTGAGTAAAATGCAAGTGGTTTGAGAAGTACATGTCATCTGGATAGAAAGCTATTAAAAAAAGTGAATGTTAATTTGGTAATAGAGTTTTAATGATACAAATATTTTAAAAGTAAAAAATAAAAAATCTATTTAAAAAACTTAAGAGTTGTACCTTTCAGAGGATATATATATATCCTCTGAAAGGAGGATAAATAATATAAAATTCAGAGAATTGACTTGGAAAAAAAGGAGTTGCATCTTTGAGAGGACAGGTACAAGAACACACCACACTTGTTTGTAGATCTCCATCTCGTATGGATAGATAGCTATTAAAAAGGTATTGCATAGATGGATATATTCTGGTGAAATTACCGAATTTGAAAATCCCAAATGTAAGGGGTTCACTCTAGACTAGGAAGGTTGGTGACCAAAATACAGTTGTTTTTAGAGGTACATATCATCTGGATGGGAACGTATTGTAAAACACATCTATATGTCAAGAGTTGTAATGAGGTAAACATTTTTATGAAAATAAAGAAAAATAATGGGGACAATTAGAGGTGTACCTTTGTAAGGAAAGGTAAAGAAACCTAGCAAACTTTTCTGTACATCTCTAGCTCATATGGGGTTTGAGCTGTTACAAAACTGCTGTTTAGAATGAAAAAGTAGAAGGAAAAACAGCAATCATAAGGGAAGAATTGGGACAAGGAAGGTCTGACCAAAGTATAAATTGATTTAGTGCTAATATGTCTCTTGGATAATATCATCTGTAAAATGATTTAGGCTTAGCCTATTTGTATTTTGTATTTTTTAATATAAACAAATAACACCTTTTTTAACTGTGAATGTGGAGAAAAAATGGAAGTTAGCACAAAGAAAATCTCTAAATGATTTCTGCCGAATGCATGGTCCCTTAGCCTCATCCACTTAATATTCCTCAGTTGAAAGTAACATAAAATCGTTTTTGAAAATGGAATGAAACCGACAAACCAAAGGATGTACCTTGCTCTCTACCTTCACCTGATTTGATATTCAGCTCCGGGATAAATTAAGAGACCACTGCACCTTTTTCTTTCCTTTCCAAAAAAGTTGAAAAGGAAGGTTTTGAGTGAGTAACAGAAGGGTTAAAATTAAAAGACCACTGCAAATTGAATGCTTCTGTTCCTCACTCAAAACATTCCTTTTCTACTTTTTTGGAAAGGAAAGAAAAAGGTGCAGTGGTCTCTTAATTTTTTCCGGAGCTGTATATTGCTGTCTTTGTAGGATGTTTTTGGGGAGCGCTATTATCAAGCAAACTCTGAATATCAAATATAAAACCAAATTTACCCCTGTGCTGGGATGTAGTAACTTCCAAAGGTTAGCACCAGTAATAAACATGACTAAGAGGCTATTTAAGTAAACCAATAAAGTATGCTATTTTAGTTTGACAATAGTTCAGTGAATCATTTCAACAAGTCATATTTTGAAATACAAAATTATGATACTCTTAAAAGGTTGCTGAAGTATTTTTGACTGGGATGGCACTTGTTTTGATCACTTTTTCTCTGAGCGATTATCTTCTATTGAAGAATAACAAATCAATTTACCATTATTCAATGTAGCTCAGTATTTCATTCATTTATTTAACAGTATGTTTTGCTCAGCCTCACCAAGGGTGCCAATCCTTTGAAGTTGACAGTATAAGTGCAACAGAAAATGAAAATAAACCTATTAGCATCCAAAATACAGGCGTTCAGTATGTTTTAGCTTCTGGAACGTATTTAAAAATGGGGAGGGGCTAGGTTGGGCTACGATGTCAGCAAGACCCCTACCCTTTTAATTCATCAGTCAGTGCGTCAACACTACTTTGTTTTGGGAAAACTATCATTCAGTACAGCTCTGGCTTTATGAAACGTATTCGTGTGATCATCAGAGCAAATGTTTCACTCTTTCCTTCTCGTCCTTCTCCCGCTCCAGGTGGACCTACAGTTTATGATCATGACCCTGCTCTCTCCTGCAGACCTCTGTCGTCTGGGGGCCACCAGTCGCTACTGGAGGGCTGTAGTCCAAGACCCCTTACTGTGGAGATACTTCCTCATCAGGGACATGCCTCATTGGCCCTCTGTTGACCATGTGACCATGCCTCGGTTGGAGGCCCTACAATCCCCTCTTTGTGAGGGGGAGGAGGGGATGGAGGTGTCAGGACATGACTTTATGACAGAGTAGGTACCGGTCTGTAACTGGTCTCGGGATGCAACATGGGTTGTTGTTGTCTTACCTTTGCTGAATGCACTGACTAATCCTCTGGATAAGAGGATTTTGTAAAAGTTGAAGACCTCATGGTATACTGTAGGCAGTCAACTCAGACTGTTGCTGGTGGAGTTTCAGAACTTCGCCAGGAATTCTGAAGTGTTAATTAATTGAACTACGTGATTAACTGCAATCAGTTAGCAAGTCGGATATTTCTAAGTTACCTAGCTCTGACCTGCATGTAAAGGTGGCATATCTAACGACTGTGAAGTCATTAATCATGTCTGATTAGTCCCTCAGTCAGACATGTTTAACTTCAGCAATGGAACTGGCCCTCCCGGGCTCTTTAGTTTTAATGGCCCGTCTCTTCTAAGCTATCTAAAGGGCTGCCCAGCAGGCAGACGCCAGTGGTTTCCCCAGAAGCAGACCTGGGTTGTGACCTCCTTCTTCCAGTCGCTGGTTTCCACCACCATGGAACCACGCTACGCCATGTTTGGCCCGGGCATGGAACAGCTGGATGTCTCCATGGTGACCAGGCTCATGCACAGCCCAGATGTTCTCCCTGTAGCGGGAATACCGCAAAGACAGATCAATGGTGGGTCACCTCCTATCCTCTCTGATGCTGTTAGAGGGGCCACCTCCACAGCTGAAGAGTGCCAAATAGACAGTTCCAAACTATAGAAAAATATTTTTTCTGCTTGACATAAACACAACAGCTGAACGCTACATCTGGCCCAGAATGAACCATAGGAAATCCTTTATGCAGTATGAATGACCAACCAGGAGGGGGCACTCTTGCTTAACTTTAGCGGTTGCCTTTCACTTGTGCTCCGTGGTCACCCACCTAAAGCCTTTGTTTTTCTTTCTGCGGCCCACCAACTAAACAAAACCAATGTTGTTGTTTCCTCCAGGTATTGGGTCTGGGATTAGTTACATGTACAAAAACCAGCACAAATTCAATATTCTGACTCTCTACTCAGCCAACAGGTTAGTGCTCTTAGCTGTCCTCCTTTGCCCCGATTTGTGCTGTTACCATTTAGTTCAACGGCTGCACCTTGTTTTCATGTGTGTGTGTCTATCATTACTCCTTGTGGTGTGTGTGCACGCACGCGAGTAGGGCTGATAGGGAGAGAGCCCGCGTGGAGCAGCAGACTGTTAGCAACAAACTCTTCATACAGGACGGAACGGACGAATCAGGAAACCCACATTTTAGCCCCACCCCTCAGGTCCAGGAGGTGTGCCAGGCAGTGGATGGGTTCATTTATGTGGCAAATGCTGAGCCAGGAAGAGGTAACACCAAGACCCCATTAACATTCCTCGTCCTTGCTCCTATTCCTAAGGCCTTGATGGGGCCACAGAAAATTACTTTAGCCTTTATCTGCAACACTGTGCCTTACCTCCTTCGCAGGCCTGATGGTAATTTAAAAAAAACTCTTAATTTTTTTGCAACATATATTGGAATTGCTATTTTAAGTGCACCAATCACATTTCTCCACAACTGTATTCGTCAATAGCCTCAGAAAGGTTGCAGTTGTTTATGGCGACGTCCCTACAGCTCTGCCCTTTCAAATGGGCGCCATGTTATTTGATTGTCTCCTATCAGGTGGTGAGGCGGAGGCTGCTCAGATTCAGGCATTGGTTGACCCTGCCTTGGGCTCAACCTCTAGACCCCTTCTGGTCCTGTCCTGTGTGTCCAGAGAGGAACCAGACCCAATCACATCCAGCAGCTCCAGTACTACCAGGTCCAGGACCCCCTGTGTAGATATGGCCCAGAGACTATGCCTGCCCTTGCTGCCCAACCCCTGGATGGTGAGTCTGTCTGTCTCTCTCTCTCTCTCTCTCTCTCTCTCCCTCTCTGTGTGTCTCTCTTTCTGCCTCTCTCTCTCTGTCTCTCTGTCTAAATCAACCTCTGTCTTTCTCCAGGTTCAGGACACCGTAGCAGACTCTCTGGCTGGTGTGTTGGACGGGATCTCCTGGCTGTTGAGGTGCTCTGGTCGCCGGCTGTAGCCCTGCTAGACACCAACTTCAGGACTGAAACAACCCACTGCACAAGAAGCACATCTGCTTCTGAAGGACTCCTAACTCCCATGTGCCTCGATTTAATGAACTGTGTAAGAAAAATAGATTATTGGGTAAATACTGTGTAAATACCCTGTAATTATTTTGAGTGAAATGTGGGTTGTGAAATGAAACACAAGTGAAAAGAACCAGTCATTAACTGTAGCTATGCTACTGTAATGGAGATAATTAGGATAAATGAAGGGTTTCTGCATTACTGCTGCTTTGTACTAGAACCATATTGAAGTAATAAAATATTATGGGAATTGTATTTTTGATACCTTTGTAATTCAGGAAATCGTGCAATCATTATTCCATTTCTTTAAATTATTTGTTTAATAGAAGGCGAACTGTGTATGCTTTCAGTTTTTTAATGCTTTATATTCATGTTGTTATTTAATCCTACATATGAACTGAGAGATGCTAGTTTCAAGGTTTATTTGTCAAATACACCGAACAACACAGCGTCATCCTGCACAATGAAATTTTGTGACGTTGCACCCGACAACTTCGTAGTTAGAGTTAAGAAGAAGAGTATATAAGCAAAAATATAGCTAGACAGAAAATAATAATAAAATAAAGCAACAATATACATAACACTGTAAACTAGCAGCAATCTGGATAGTAATATTGATATAGCAGCAATCTGGGTAGTATTGTTCAACATTTAGATATGGCAAGTATGGCAGTAATATATATAACCATGTGAACTAGCAGCAGTTGGTAGAGTTATCGAATATTATACATACATATGAGTGCTATAAGCTTATGAATGGTGGCATAGCACACTACAACTGAGAATTAAGAAAAAAAATTACACACAGCGAAAAATACATCAAGAGGATAAAGCAATAAAATACATAACACTGTACATAGCAGCAGTTCAAAAAGTGTACTGTAAACTCGCAGCAATATTGGTAGTCATATTGAATATTGTAGCAAACTGCTGTGTTTGCTGGATGTACCTCATTAAAGTAGATGTTTCTCTGAGTTGTGGGTTTGTGGAATAGCCGACTATTTACAAAATGTTGTTTTGTTCGGTTGTGGTTAAAAACCAAATTCTGTTTATTCATTGTGTCAAAGTAGAATTCCAAAAGCTTTTGGCGTGTCACAGCTCAGAAACCCTGGTGAGCTTCACATGCGGAGCAGTCAAACACATCTCATCCCCACTTGAGCTGTGGTTTACAGGCCCTAATGGTCTGAAAGCAAGCAACCCTCACATACCATCAGTTATCTGCACAAATCTAAAAAAGAATGGACAGGTTAAGATGTCGATCCGCCGGAAACCTAACTTCCTCTAGCTTTAGCCAGAGACAAAAAGGAAGCCGTTTGGAAGTATTGAGATGCAACCCTTGGCCCAGGCAAGGGTACAGAATGCTACTCCGGTTCTCCATGGTTATTTTCCTCTGAGGTCAGCATTGGCACGCTGAAATGAATTTATATCTGTCTTCCAGGGGGTGCAGGGAATGTTCCAGTTTCCACCACCAGGGACAGGCCTATCCCAGCTTCTCAAGGCCAGGGGAAGCTGGAAGCTGTACCGCGGACCACTTGCCAACTTGGTCCACAGCGTTTTTAGGGTGGGGGTTGCTCACAAACCATGTAGAACAAACAGATTTCTTTTTTTGTGTGTGTGTGTGAAATTAAATCATGTTTTCATACACAATCAAAACTGAAATGTTTACCGTCGATACGGCGCAAGATGTTTTTCCTGATGCAGAACGTTAACTTCAGCCTCAGAAGCCTCAGGATAACCAAAGGGAAACGCACCAGAGTCTCGCTGAGGAACTACGCGTTGATACGTCACCGCGTTGCAGTGGAACCTTTGCTCTGACCTCCCTATTCTCCTCAGGTTTGTGCGGACTGGAAACCGAGGGCCTTGTACCACTGTTTTTGCATTCACGTCCTTGTGGACACGAGCAGCCTATCTGTGTGTTCTATTCGATTTTGGTCCCTCCCTGACTCTGTCAGCTGTAACAGGATAATGTACCTAAGTCAATCCAGCGCCAGTGTACTTATCCAGTCCCCTAGGCAACAAAGTGGAGAATCATCTCCCTGGCCATCTCTTTTCTGTGACCCTGCCTTACAAAATCCCTGAATTGTAATAATCACCCGCACGGAAATACAGATTTAGAATGCTGTCCTAATTGGTGCAATTTCGGCACATTAAGTCCACTGCGAACGGTGGAGGGAGTTCGCAGCACAGTAACATCAGAACGGTGGCACTGGAGGAGAACCGAGGACTTTGCTTTGAGACAACGACCCCATTCACCCAGCAGGCTGCGAACAGGATGCATCTCTATAAACACGCATAGGCATCTGGCTGTTTTGTGGGATAGATTTTGTTGTTCTTTTTTGAGTTCATCTAAACACATACATAAAAGGCACAGTGTTTGCACCCCGTCCCCCCCCAGATAATAGTAAGAATGGCAGTTAATCCTCCAATTATGTAAAAAAAAAAAAAAAACCTCTGTGGGAGGCTGATCTCACCCATCCAAACGCTGTGTGCGCGCGAGTGTCTGTGCATGCATGCGTATGCACGTGTGTGTGCATACTCCTGTGTGTGAGTTCCCGTCTAGCGTGGGAACCCCCCCATATGAGCAGGTATGCAGGGAATAACAATGACAAATCCTTTGTTATTACTCCCTGGCTCTCTGCTGGGGCCCAGTAGGGGCAGGGACGTCTGCTCGGCCTCTACCCATGGAGAGGAACCAGAGATGGGCTTGGGCTGCGCTGGGAAGGGGTTAGGGACTGGTGGTTGGAGGTTGGGTAGAATCTGCATCTGGGGTAAAATTTGACTGAGTGCATGGGTAGATGAATTAGTTAGACTGCTTTGCTGAATTTATTTTGTACTGAACCTTTATCCAAGTAGACTTACTGAGATACAATCTCTTTTTTATTAAGAGAGAATTGGTCCAAACAGCAGCTGCAAAACCTTTCAGATGTACTGTACAATACAAAACTAAACAATTTACAGACACACACTAATTACAAGTACAGTGGATATAAAAAGTCTACACACCCCTGTTAAAATGCCAGGTTCTTGTGATGTAAAAGAATGAGACAAAGATAAATCATGTCAGAACTTTTACACCTTTAATGTGACCTATAACGTGAACAATTCAATTGAAAAACAAACTGAAATCTTTGAGGGGGAAAAATAAAAAAACTCACAATATCCCAGTTGTATAAGTGTGCAGTCCCTTAAACTAATACTTTGTTGAAGCACCTTTTGATTTTATTACAGCACTCAGTCTTTTTGGGTAGGAGTTTATTAGCATGGCACATCTTGATGGGGCAATATTTGCCCTCTCTTCTTTGCAAAAGCACTCCAAATCTGTCAGATTGCAAGGACATCTCCTGTGCACAGCCCTCTTCAGATCACCCCACAGATGTTCAATTGGATTCAGGTCTGGGCTTTGGCTGGGCCATTCCAAAACATTAACCTTCTTCTGGTGAAGCCATGCTTTTGTGGATTTGGATGTGTGCTTTGGGTCGTTGTCGTGCTGAAAGGTGAACTTCCTCTTCATCTTCAGCTTTCTAACGGATGCCTGAAGGTTTTGTGCCAAAATTGCATGGTATTTGGAACTGTTCATAATTCCCTCCACCCTGACTAAGGCCCCAGTTCCAGCTGAAGAAAAACAGCCACAAAGCATGATGCTGCCACCACCATCCTTCACTGTGGGTTTGGTGTTCTTTGGGTGATGTGCAGTGTTGTTTTTGCGCCAAACATACCTTTTGAAATTATGGCCAAAAAGTTCAACCTTGGTTTCATCAGACCATAACACATTTTCCCATGTGCTTTTGGGCGACTTGATGTTTGTTTTTGCAAACTTCAGCCGGGCTTGGATGTTTTTCTTTGTAAGAAATGGCTTCCGTCTTGCCACCCTACCCCATAGCCCATTCATATGAAGAATACGGGAGATTGTTGTCACATGTAGCACACAGCCAGTACTTGCCAGAAATTCCTGCAGTTCCTTTAATGTTGCTGTAGGCCTCTTGGAAGCCTCCCTTACCAGTTTTCTTCTCATCTTTTCATCAATTTTGGAGGGACGTCCAGTGTTACGTCCTCTGTGCTGTTTTCTGTCCTTGTCTGTCTTTTGTTTCCTTCCCAGGTGCGGTGTGTTGCTGCAACGAGATGGGCGTGGCCGTTACCTCCACCAGCCAATCCCGAGCGGCTCACCGGCCTATAAAGACCATCAGTTTGTGTGTGAAAGCTATCTTAGCACAGCATATTGTTGTGTTTGGTGTGTGTGTGAGAGTGAGAGTGAGTGAGACAGAATGATAGACTTCGATTATTAGAGTTAGATTAGGTTTGAAAGTGTGAAAGAGTGGCTTGGTTTTCCCTCATCTTAGTCCCCTGTGGAGTAGGGCTAGGAAGATACCCTGGGGTTTACATACGCCCATAGATAACCCACTGTTATATACACTAGGTTAGAAGCCAGTGGCTGTCGCCCAGTGTTATTGTAGCAGTGAGGTCAGAGTTCTGCTAGGGAAGTTTTGGTATAGAGGTGTAGGGAAGTACAGGGTCCTTTATATTTGTTTTCTTTGATTTGACAGACCGCTGGCATTGCCCTACTCCTGCTTGTGTTACCTGCCCTCTTTCCCTATTGTTTGTTACATTTTATGGTTTGCGATTTACTTTAATTAAATACCCAAAACATTGGGTTAGCCCTTCAGCCTGGTTGTCCGACTTCCTTCCTTGCACCCACTACACCACGTGTTGCTGCTATCACCGGGAGTATACAAGCAGTGGGGTGTCGTGTGCGCCTCCCTCGGAAGGCGTCCGTAACATCCAGTTCTTGGCAATGTCTCTGTTGTGCCATATTTTCTCCACTTGATGATGACTGTCTTCACTGTGTTCCATGGTATATCTAATGCTTTGTAAATTCTTTTGTACCCTTCTCCTGACTGATATCTTTCAACAATGAGATCCCTCTGATGCTTTGGAAGCTCTCTGCGGACCATGGCTTTTGCTCTGAGATGCAACTAAGAAAATGTCAGGAAAATCCTACTAGAACAGTTGAACTTTATGATGACAACTTTGTGATTAATCAGAGTCACTTTAAATGATGGCAGGTGTGTAATGACTTCTATTTAACATGAGTTTGAATGTGATTGGTTAATTCTGAACACAGCCACATCCCCAATTATAAGAGGGTGTGCACACCTATGCAACCAGGTTATTGTAAGGTTTTTATTTTTCCTTTTTCCCCCTTGAAAATTTCAGTTTGTTTTTCAATTGAATTGTTCACATTATAGGTCACATTAAAAGTGGAAAAAGGTCTGACATGATTTATCTTTGTCTCATTCTTTTACATCACAAAAACCTGGCGTTTTAACAGTGGTGTGTAGACTTTCCATATCCACTGTACGTACAGAAACAAACACACATCAAAAATATAACAAATGGTGTACCACCGCATTAATTCCTAATGACAATCACACTACTCAGTAAAATCAACCAGTTTTACTCCTCAAAAATGACATTTTCTTGTATTCTTAACTTTGAAACTTTTTCAAAGACCTTGGAGCTGAATAAATAAAACACAGTTTGCCATGAACATGATCTGTTTGGATTTTTTGGAACTGTTAAAAGCAACTGGCGGTGAGATAGTCACCATACCTGGTGTTTATTCAATAACTGTATAAACGAACAACAGATAAAGCCACAGTTTTCCCAAAATGGCCTTACAGATCAGAGTATTAGCCTACTTAGAGCCAATAAAGACCAGCCAACAAGTGGCAGTTTGAGCCAGCTGGAGAATTTACAAAAAACAGTCCCTGGGCAGGTTAAGGTTGAGGAGGACAAGGCAACAAACTATGACAAGAAAAACTCACCTAGCACACAAGCAGCAGCCTGTGAAGCATTGAAACAAAACTGTGACCATATAACAAACAGCGCTAATTTCCAGCTACAGATATCAGGGAAAGTGACTAAACACAGCTGGAGATGGTGTTCACCCTAATGCTTGTCCTTTAGCCATGTGTTTAGAGCACTGTCAGTGTATTGGGCTCAAGTTCATGTCTGGCCTAAATAAAAACAAAAGCCATATTTTACCAGGCATGTTAAGTGAGAACACATTCTAATTTACAGGCATGACCTGGGAGCAATTAAGATTAACTTCCTTGCTCACAGACTGGACAACAGTTTTTCACCATGCTGACTCAAGGATTGAATTTGTCAACCTTCCACTTTCCAGTCTAAAACACTACGGCAAGTGAGATAGGGATTTCTTGTGTGTGGGCATGTGTTTTTTGTATATATGTGAGAATACATTGTACACATTAGTGTATACTTACATCCTTGATTCTTTCTCTGTGCATGGTTTGTTTGTGTGGCATCCCAGAGAACCGTATCAACAGTTTATTTAACACTGTTGTAAAGAGCCTCACAGCTGCTGGCAACAAGTGTGTGTGTGTGTGTGTGTGTGTGTGTGAGTGTGTGAGTGTGTGTGTGTGTGTGTGTGCGTGCGTGCGTGTGCGTGTGCATTTGCGTGTGTTTCCTGCCTTATGCCTGCATTTCCACAGGTGGGAAAAGTCAATGGAACACCCAGTTAATTATTCATGCCATAGTCAGCTGTTACATTTACAGATAAAAGTAGAAGTGACCTTTTATTTCATGCTTTTTAATTTCCCCACCCATCCCATCTGACCTGACTGAACTGAGGAACAACCAGAAAACAACTAAACAACTAAACCAATTACATCTATTTCTCATTGTCTATCGTTCACAAGTTTATATCTTTCATTTTACCCCATTTTTCTCTCCCTCCAATTTTCTTTATGTCCAATTCACAATTAAGGCCAAGCATAATCTCAACAATTTTATCATTCCCCTTCTTCTCAAACTGCTTTCTTACCCAGGAAGTGTTGTCGGCACTGGAGTCGAGCGCATTCCCCAGCCAACAACCAGCAGACAGGCACCAGCCTAATTGTCACTTTAGTTTTAACACAGAGAAACTCTCTCATTTTAAATGCCTTTTTTCAAAAGAACGTTTCAACCATAAATGTCCCTATACGAAAGTGAATTGGCCTTCCTCAACTCTTCTAAGAGACAAATCAATTTTAATGTCTTCATTTCTAAAGCCATTGTGAGACAGTTTTCGTTTGCCCTGTATACCTGGATTGTGGAGCAGACAAATGTCAACAATCTCCTACAATCACCTGACCGGTTTGGCGGACTGTGCCTAAGGCACATATACAGCCGTGTAAAAAAGCTTTCCAGTTCTCTGGCTCTCCCACTTGGAACCAGTAGAAGGTCATGAAATTGCAGGAGCTTGTCTCTCTGAATCAGAATCAGAATCACTAAAATAACTAAGCACATCACATATACTCACTTGCTGGAATGGTGCTGCTAGTGGCAGAGAACAGAGTACACCAAACCTACACAATGCTGACACACTGTTGTATACTATAGGTGGTGAGTCTGTGTGATGCTGGATAAATGTACCTAATGTTCTCACAGTTAGTTCCAGAACATGCAGAACATATCTAGATCCAGAGTTTTGAGTGCAGTATAGTGTCTGTTAACAGTTTACAGTCAGTAGGTGGCTTGATGTGGTGGCGAGGGTAGTATTTGTCTTTGTGGGACAGATGGCTCTGGGCTACAGTGCGGAAGAAGTGTTTTTGTTTTTTGTTCCTGATTGACCTGTACTTCCCACCTGCCCTCTGTCTGCAAGATAATAATTGCTTTGGAACAGTCAGTGACCACAGTGGAAGAGGTGAGCAATGATCTTGGCTGCACGCTTCCTTGCCCTGGAGTCATTCAAGACCTCGAGGGAGCAGAGGGAGCAGCCAATGACAATTTGTGTCTACCATTAATACTTTTATAGCTAAAGTTAAAACTATACTGCGTACTTTCCGAAAGGATGAAGGATTAAAAAACAACATACCCAGTTGACAAGAAGCTGGGCGACGTCAAAGTTTCAAAGTTTCCCACACAGAAAACTGCCCTAAATATGTTAATGAATATGTGCCCTGCATATGTTTATAAAATATATAACTTGCACTTCTCACAATATCATAATAAAATGCATGTCATATATTTTAACGTTGAATATTATGTGTTAAAATAATTAAATGAATATGCAGTATATTAAGCATTTCTCATCAACACATCATGGAATTAACCTTCAAGACATTATTTTCCAGAAAATCTCCTTGTTATAGTGAGTTTAACATATTATCGTTGGCAAAATGGGGAGCAACCAACATAACCACCAATCTAGACCATATTGCATTACATTAATTACTGTGAAAAAGACAATTATTATCTTTTACAAACAAGAGTCGATTTGTAAATTGTACAGCATGTATTTACCATATTTTTTATTAAATACATTGTCAATGCAAGTAAAGAAACAACTGGTTAGAGTCAGTCATCTTAATTTAATAAGGACCTTTATTCACAGTATCATACAACTGCCATTGTGTCACAATAAAATGATAAATGTTTAGTAAATACGCCAAGGTTTTGACTTTAGTCACAGTAAAGCAGCATATAGCACCTTTTTCTGTTTCAATATAATGAACCACTTTGTACTCCAAGTTTACATTTCAAAAGAGACTCATTCTGAAAACAATATGCACACATTTTAACACAGTATCATGAATTCTGTTCCTTTCTGTAAAAGTACTTCAAAGAAATGATTAGATAACATAATAAACACATGACAGAAAACAATACAAAAATGGAAATATATCACTTAGATGTAAATGCTAAATGCATATTACCAACTATAATTTTGTCATTTATGTAAATATATTTACATGTATTTCAGACATATTTGACATATTTGAAAACGACCAAAATTCAATATTTAAATATATGTATGAAATATATGACCATATATTAGTAATACATATAATACATATATTAGTATATGTTTAAAAAATATATAGGCACATATTAAAAATATATGTTTTCGAAAGATATGTCAATATATAATACTTCCGTGTGGGTAGTTCACCGCACATCCAGAATACATCTCTTGCCTTCCTCAATATTTACATTTACAATCAACTTAGTATTGGCACGCTTCATCAAATTGCCCAAATGTAATTGCAAAAAATTAACAACACAGTCATGTTTTGACCTCAGACAAAAGGAGGAGCCTTATAATGTCATTAAAACACAAACACATCTCAAACACAAAGCATTTTATAAGATTGTTTCTACAAAACATTGGTATTGACATCCCTACAATCAATATTTCATGAAGCCTCCCATGGAGTGGATAACAGGCCTACATAGTAATGGAAAGTTTGCTATTTATTGGTGGATGGGGATATTGGACTTGATCCTCTCTGTTTAAAAAAGTCGCAATAACCTCCCCCTTGAAATTACGACCACAGTAAACATTCTGTAGGCATACCTCATGACAAGGTTGCCAGATTGTATTACCAGTTTATTGAAATTCACAGCAGAAATCCCAACAACTACACAAAAACCTGCACAATTTCCCTTTCCAACCAAATCTATAAATCAATCCGCCCAAGACAATTTTTGAACTCACACATCATTAAAAACAGTCCAACTGAGTAGGAAACCTCCCCATCTGGCAACACTGCCTGATGAAACTGACATCAACATGTTACTGCTAATAGAACAGCTTCTGACAGCCCACCTGCACACACTGTGATCCTCTGCTTTAGTTCTTGACCCAAATATTCTGCAATACAAACTGCGTACTTCCGAAAGGGTGAAGGATTTAAAAACAACATACCCAGTAGACAGCAAGAAGGAGGATGTCATTTGGGTGGGCTACATTTTTGTGCTAGTGAAAGGCCCTAGTATGAGTCAAAATCCTGAAAAACATGTGGAAATATGGAGAAGTGGCTCTGTGTGTTCATACACCTTTCAATTTTTCATTGTGAAGTTTTAGATCCACTTCAAATGGATCTGTGTTTTGAGAAGGATTATGCACCAAGATTATGTGTAAATATCTATATGACAAGTTGACATCAGTATTGGATAAATAAAAGTAAATACATTCTTCATAGTTAATTGAAGCAAATATGTTGACAAACGTCATCTTGTTTTGGCAAGATTAATCTGGTTATCAGAGCACTGAGCCGGGGTAGGCCTAAAAGAAACAGACCTTATTTGAAGGCATTTGAAAATTCCTTATGGAATAAATAAATGGTGAAATGCCGTAAGAACAAGTAGGCCTATCACATTTTACTTTAGGTTTTAAACGGATTATGACCCTTCAACTATTTCAGTCTTTTGTTATGGTGCTTACTGTACATCCAAATATGCAGTAGCCTTCACACTGAGAAATCTCCCAGAGCTTAGAGGATAGATAGGTAGGATTTAGTTAGCCAGCTAGCAAGAATTCACTTTACCATATAATTATACTGAACTTGATGAATGTTATCCAAAGTTAATACATTATTGTCATAGGGACGCTGGCCAATGTTTTGCATATACTTAGTTTGGTCACTATTTACAGTGGTGCAACAACCAATGATTTCAACAAAACAAATATATTATAACAAGCTCTAGCTAGTTGTAAGACTGTTAAAAGCGTGGTGAGGAGGATCACTTTTTTGGGTGAGTTAAGGAGGGAGGTTCAGTAGCACAACATTCTCAAATGTTGCAGATAGAAATTCCAAGAACAGAGTAGACATGATTCCTGTTCATCTTTTATGTGAAGTATGCTTGTACTACCTACTATATTTATATCTAAAAAACATAAACTACTGAATGCAGATCAGATTCTTCTATTATAGAGAATTACTGTAAAAAAAGGTAGAAGAGGAGCTCTACCCCCCAAAAAACACAGCCCTATACCCAGATCAAATTGAATGTATACTTACACGGATACATGCAGGTGTATATGTAGATGTGTGCTGGTATTAAACGTGCACACATACACGTGCGCACATATACCTTACTTGCACATGTTCAGGTGCAGAAAGTGTCAGAAAATGTGTAGGCTACTCATTATAGGATATCTCTCGCTGTCTCTCTCTCTCTCTCACACACACACACACACACACACACACACACACACACACACACACACACATTTCCAAACACTACCTTATTCTTTCTTCTTTTCTTCCCCTGTGTGGAAAACCGATATCCAGGTGTCTCTGTGCACACTATATGTGAGAGAGGTATAGACATATCCACAAGCATTGTTCATTACATATATTTATGATTCAGAAAATGTGTAAGTAAGCTACATTCTAACACACACACTTCAGAAACATTCTTTGCTGTATACCTGTTCATCTTGCAATATTATTCTGTTTCTAGAGCTTTTCCAACACAAGCATAAAACATATGGTTAATTATGAAGGAGAAGTGTGCACACAGCATAGCATGATATACAGTTGTACCATATCTAATGAATCAGAGAGTTCTATGTTGTTTTGAGAAAATAAAAAGAGACAATGCTCTGTACTTTTCATTTCCTTAGTAGAGGGACAGAGGGCTTGGAGCATATGATGTCCTTACAGTTCTCTTTGCAGAAGTTTCTGAACTTCTCAAAGAGGTACCACTGGTTGTTGAGGTCCGGTCCTGGTTGATACTGTTCAGAAGGATTTGTCCATGGTCTTTCCTAGATAGCACATAGTGATTCTCCGGTGTGTTCTTGTACTCCTTGTGACTTGAATCTGGGTGTCAAGAAGCTGTGCCAGTAATAGGAAGATTCTCACGAGACTCCCAGCCAACAGCTTGAAGGATGTCCCTTTTGAAAGTACTTTCTTTCAGTTTTCTTGCTTAGGTAACGGAGTTCATGCCCATCCATGTTATTTTCAGATCAATTTATTTTTTATTATTATTAATAGAATTAGATTAACCTATTAATTACATGTAGCAATCAAGAACTTCAAGGAACACACACACTATAGGCAAACACCCATAAAACACTCACACATTCTCATAGACACACAGTATGTTACAACCCCTTTACCCCTAGGGGCACAACAAGGCTATTATCCGTCTCTCTCTCTCAGACACACACACACACACACACACACACATATTCTCCTTTGCTGAAACATCTTGACTGGAGGCAGATTCCTGTTTTGAATCTGCCTTAATTACACACACCCTTCACTCACTGACACTGGCATTCCAAACAATACAATAGTTAGCTAAATGGCAACACACACCACAGACTAACACATCTATCAGAAACAGAGTTAGGGTTAGTTAAATGACAACACACATCACAGAGTAACACATCCATCATAAACAGAGTTAGGGTTAGTTAAATGACAACACACATCACAGAGTAACACATCCATCAGAAACAGAGTTAGGGTTAATTAAATGACAACACACATCACAGAGTAACACATCCATCTGAAACAGAGTTAAGGTTAGTTAAATGACAACACACACCACAGACTAACACATCCATCAGAAACAGAGTTAGGGTTAGTTAAATGACAACACACATCACAGAGTAACACATCCATCATAAACAGAGTTAGGGTTAGTTAAATGACAACACACATCACAGAGTAACACATCCATCATAAACAGAGTTAGGGTTAGTTAAATGACAACACACATCACAGAGTAACACATCCATCAGAAACAGAGTTAGGGTTAGTTAAATGACAACACACATCACAGAGTAACACATCCATCAGAAACAGAGTTAGGGTTAGTTAAATGACAACACACACCACAGACTAACACATCCATCATAAACAGAGTTTCACATCCATCAGAAACACCCCAATAACAACTGACAATTTCCTAATTATTTGTATGTGAAATTACATTTTCAAGTTAAATATTTGCTGAAATGTTAGTTCAAATTAAGTGAAATTATAATTTATATGTATACAATACCCAATATAATAATAATTTATATGTATACAATACCCAATATAATGATAATTTATATGTATACCATACCAAATATAATGCACTGGGTATTGGTGCAATACCCCAGCTAGGATGCTATTGCCACATAACTGCAAAAGACATTTTGACCTTTTCAGTATGCAGCTAAAGCCAAAGCTGTCCTTGACTCATTTCTATGTTTCTACTGTACTCTTTGAGTCCAATTTGTATGTAATGTAGAAAATATAATGGACAGATATGAATTTTCTGTTCCCAAGGGTAAAATGACCCTTGGACTAGATGGTTTTATCCAGTATAATCATGTTTTCTCAATGTTAGTTGCAAATACATACATACTGATAAGTCAATAATGGTAGGCTTCATTAATATTAAAAAGCACAATTTATTAAAACCCAAAATGGTCAAAACACAACATTTGTATTTAGTAACTCACGCGCAAACACAAAAATACGCACTTAAACACACACTTCCTGAAGGCTCTTATCTAAGCCTCTGGAGTAACGTGTTTTTTTCAACAGACAAACGAAATGAATGGCTCTTACCCTGGGAGAAAGCATGTTTAAATATGTCGTTTGTTGTTATGTGACTATCTCACACAGATGGCAAACAGGATTTCATTGAAATGGAATCCATAGTTCAATAAAACATATTTACCTTACAAATATGCACATTGAGCGTGTGAAATTGTCCAGTTTTGCCTTAATAGGACCAAATTCTTCTTTAATATGTAGATTGTATCCATTTCATTCTATGTGTAATAGGAGGATTATGTCAGCCATGCCATTCAATTGAATAATAAAAAGGACATTTATTCATGTCATCATAGCAAAGCAGGGGGAATAGCAAAGTAAATGAAATTATATGTTTTTTTGACAGTATATATTTTCTTTTGACAATATTTTACTTATTTCACCAGTTGCTACAGATCGACTGATTCTGAGTGTTCCATCCTGCACTCTCTCCCCACCATTAGAGTTAAGTCCCTGCTCTTTGTTAAGTTTCTGATTTGTATTCTGCTATAACAGCCCACATTAAAACACAAGCAGCCTCTTATAAACAACATTTGCATGATGCATTCATTGATTAGGGCAGGCGTCTGTTTTAATTGCCTTGTTTTGCCCCTGACAGGGTCTCTCGCTCTGCTCTCCCAAAATGCACCCATTCTCTCAGGTTTCCTGTGCATCCCTTCGTGACTTCCGCGTGGGATTTGATGCATTCGACTAGGTAAGGAGTCATGCTCCTAAAGCTGCTTTTTGTAAATGCTGGATGAGAGCCAGCATCAGGCCCAGTGTGGTGCTGTTAATGGTGAACTGGTGTAGATGTGTGCGCTCAGATATTCTCTGTCCTTGTATAGTCGGTCCATTTGACCGGACCTGCGCGTAGGGTTCACCTCATTCTGATTTACGTCATTTCGTACACTAAACCCTTTAAGATTTATTGTGCTTTGATTATTCTCATTCGCGAACACGTGCACGCACATGTACGCAAGCACACACACAGACGCGCACACTTCACACATATATAAACACACACGCGCACAATTCTGTTCTTCCCAGTGACACCATCTGCATGTGTAAAGTGGGAGTGTCTGTGTGAAGTCTGATCCTGTGTGTGCGTGTGTGTGTGTGGGGGGGGGGGTTTGTGTGCGTGTGTGTGAGCGTGCGTGCGTGAGTGAGTGCGAGCGCGCGTTTATGTGTGTGTAAAGCCTGCGGGTCGTTCAGCCTCTGCCATCCTAATTCAATAGCGAGCAGGTTGCTGACAGCGGTGGTGAATGGCTATTCTCTCGATGTGAACCCGTACTAAATGTGTTATGGGGGACAAGGCAGGGGCTATCGCAAAGGCCACTCTCCTACTGAGTAAAGAACAGGAGGAGCAGTCCGGTTAGTGCTAAATAAACTGAATTAAAGATGTCCTTTCTGGCACATACAATGTCAACAGGAAGCGGCAGCAGCAGAAGACATCCCATTTGACGTGGGTATTTACCACGAAGCCCTCAGTTCAAATCTATCTGTATTATTCTCAGCCAACCAGCCATCATGCAATGCCCTTAAACTTTGAGCAATTGTAATTATTTAGCTCAAGGAAATGCATAGGACAGACTGACAGCATCTAGGGGTCCTAATCATTCCAGTCTAAAGACTGGGATCCTTTCAACCTTGCAATGACGAATGATGCAATGCTCAAACTCCCCTACACCTGTTTACACATGGACAGGGACTGCACGGAGATACTGTATATATTAAGGTGAATAGAAGCATGTATGTGATGCTGGGTTAATATTCTCTGGTGTCTGAGCCCTTATTAGATATACTTACCCATAAAAGCACACAGGCAAGGCTATATACGTCAATAGTCCACGGCCATTCTGAGTGTTGGAAGAACATTTATCAACAGGACAGCTTATCGCTATAGCAAGGTAGATAGATATTTTTAATTGGCCTTATTTTCCTTCGACTGACAGCAGTAACAGAGAATGATGAACACTGTGACATTTTCAAAGCGTTGTCGATTTATTTTATTTACAGTAATCCTCAGGTCTGATCGGGTTCGGACACGGTTGGGATAAGTGGGAACGGAGATAAGCAGGTTCAAGTGTTGAAGTAGGTAAATGTGTGAGGTAATTGATGGTTGACCTAGGATGAAACGGGATTGATAAGAAAATAATATTCTTTTTTTTCATTCAGTCCCTGTGCCAAATTGAGCTGTGTCCAACGACTGTACTTTCAATGCCACCATATTAGCCTTTCCAACGCCGGGGCCAACAACAGTAATTTGGCTCTGTTGTACAGTTGGGTAACACAATGCAGTTTTGCGCAGTCATGTTAATTAACAACATCAAATGTTGGCCAAATGTTCTATGTAAAACTGCTGCAGGAACTAATGGACAAAACCTATGGGGGAATTGCCTGGCTCCAGACCTGCTCTTCAGCTAAACAGCCCTTATGATCTGAGGCAATGTAGGTCAACTATATTGTTCTCATGTCACATTCAATTTACACTCATGTTTGTTTTTCTTCTTTTCTTCATGTGATCTTTCAGATGTGAAGTGAAAAGGAACAAAGCAACAAAAGAATGTGTTATTTTAACTTTCTTATGTGAATTTAATAGAGTGGCTCTTCTGGTCAATGCTCTGAAGTATTCCAATGATGCTTTTGCCAAATACAATAATTGCAAAGAGGGATATTCCATACACACTATGTTCCAGAGGAATAAACATATTGCTTCAGTTTAAACAAACCAATCGATGTATTGTAGATAACACAGCAACACCAGGGTATGGCTGGAAATATCTGGTAACTTTCCCCAAATTCTCTGATTTTTCATTTCCTGCTTATTTACTCCTGATTCTAGTAGGAATTGTGCAACTATGTATATATGCAGTGTAGATGATGTTCTTTGTCAAATAACAAATAAAATAACATACTCAAAGCAAATATCACATGGAAATCGAAATCTCTGACCTCACAGCAATGCAAAGAAACATGAAATACACATTTTGAATTGTAAACGGAGCGATGCAGCTCCCTAGATTAAAACACAATAACAGATGCCTCGGAAGTCCTTCCCCTTTACCTTTCATCCCATTTGATCTACGGTTTGTTTACCTCAGATCCATCCCAGACGGTTTTTATGCACGGTGCACAGAGAAGAGCCGGGGAAGTCGTAACTTCTGAGCCCTATAAATGAGGATGGGACCAGGGAGTATAAATATGGGACCCAGCCACGCTCAGTACAGACAGGCCAATCCCATTTATCCTCCCGCAGCACAATTTATATCAACGGAACCTTCTGGAGGTGAGAAATGGCTTGCGGCCAAAAAAATGAGCTGCTGCCCTCGGCTCCTGAGCACTTAGGATATTACGGGAACTTTTTACAAGCCACAGCTGTCCAGACCGGTGTATGCAAGCAAAATACAGCAGGGCAGATTTCACACACACACAACGGAAGGCCTAAATTGTTAAACGAATGAGAGAATGTAAATGCATGCATGCGGTGAAATATGATAATTCAATTTCATGTGGATATTTGGAAGAGGGAGAATGAGAGGGCTGCAGTATGATTGGTTGTTCTTTCGTTAATGTCAACTGTTATGTCTGCAGTGTTTTGTACGGTACAGAGGGTAATGCAGCACATAGGCTTAGTTAATGCATCGCCCTACTGCTATGCTTATGTGGACGGTTCGGAACTATGAGCTCTTCAAGGAGGCCTGTGTGCTAACAAGTGACAAATTTTTTCCCTCATGCGTGGAGGCAGGGCACGAACACATGGGGCTACATGACCAGGGGCCACCTACTTGGTGGTTCTAGAGGTCAGAGGTGACGTTTCGTTGACAGCTAAAATTCAGGGACCACAAACAGCCGTTGCCCGGTGACAAAATCCTTTTAGTGGAATGTGGCAGGGCTTTCCTGAAAAGTGTTGAATCTCAACTCACTTTGCAACACAGACGTATATCCATAGTAATGATCACAACCTATCTGTGTCATCTGCAATTTTGAGATGATCTATGATTTTTGCCTTCTTATTCAGTTCAGTAGCTATCCTTGTGAATAACAACGTGCACTAGAGAACATGCAAATAGTTGAAAGCATTAGGTATTAGTGATTCTACTTAGATTATTTTGAGTCCATTTAACCTTATTCTGTGCTGATATAACTGAATTGCAGAATTCATAGTGATATTTCAGAACTTTACAAATCTAACTGAGATTGCAGCCTCTTAAAAACAGATTTACAAATGACTCAGGATATTCAGACTTCTACTGTGTAGAATCCTGCCTCTAACATTTACAAGACTGATTTTTAATAATAACACGACTCCTCCTTACGGAACGAGACCGGAATAGTATTAGCTTGTCCAGGGTGGTTTAAGGTGGGGGGATAGATAGTACTGTAAGTGTCTAAAGCGCGTGAAAGGGGACTACAGTTCAATGCAAACTGATAAACAGACCAGAGACAAATTTGAAATGGGGAATATCTCAGGCAATCTGAACAATAATGTAGAAAAAAATGTTTGACACATTACCTAACTTAACTTAAAATTAAGTGTTGATGTATTTTGATCATTTATGCTTGTATTTATGTAATTAGTAGAATAAAAAATATTATATGACCCATTTCAATGAGAACCTTATTGGTTCATGAAAGTAGAATTCTCCCAAAAAAAACGTTCTAAGGTCCAGAAAATATATGATGCTCAATGTCTCAGATCTATGCTGTGTGCAAATAACGTAATGAATATCTCCATTAGCCTACATTACAGTATTAATTCATTGGTAGGTATTTAAAAGCACTTGAAATTACTGTTATGACTCAAAATCTCAGCATTTAAACTGCCTCAAAAGCTCATGAGAGCTTTAAAAAATACTATTCTTTATAATCGTGTTACAAAACACTTGCTGTGCAATAGATAAGAAGTCTATATTCTTCAAGAATCAATGGTTATATAGGCAAAAGTACAAGGCTATTGTTCAGTTAAATCGATCCTTTAATTAGACCTATAATTGTAGCTTTTAATTGCAAATAGTCTAATCAGACGGTCGCAAATCGAGGCGTTGCAAGAAAATGTTCTCTCCATTCTTCAGCAGCAGCTGGAATTTTAGGAGTTCGGTCATACAATCGTAGTGTGAATCTCGCCTTCGATTTCGAGGAGTATTTTGGTGAATATTTGCCAGACGGGGGCGCCTATACACTCAGTCTGTTGAGAGACTGTTATGAGTCCGGAGCAGTAAAAGGGGCACTCAATGTTCCTCTTCGAATCCTTCTGTCGCACTTAATCCAAGACGAAATCATCTAAAAATAGATTTAGTTTGTTCAAATAGAGACATGAATCAAAATAATCTCTCTTATTTTTAGGTAACTGTTAATGTATGCATTGAGATTTTCTTGGATTTTTAATAATTTACATCGTACGTAGGCCACTTCGTGGAGTTAAAAGGCGGACCACTAGTGTCTGTCCTGTTTCTGTCAATGAACAAGTCCTAGAAGTCGACACCACTCGCGCATTTCTCCAGCTGACAACTTTGTGTTAGGTGAGTGTGTTAACAGAGTAAAATTATGCATGCATCTGTGTGCCTATTCTTAAAATATAATTAATCTGTGATGTTTAATCAATGCTTGTGGCGGGGTTGCATCTCGCAGACTGGGACTGGCAAAAACTTTTGATTAGTTGCTATTTACCCAATCATCAACCACCGTTGTTGCTGTATTTGTTTGGCGTGCAATTATATTCCGTTGTTTTTATTGATGAAGGGACTTTATTTCTTTTTGCTTAATACATTTAAATGCGAGTTTATTATTTTTGAATAATCTGCTATCGGAAGAGATAATGTGGCGCGTGGGTTGCGAGTTTGAATTATAGATTTGTGTCTTTTGTCGTTTTTTTTGCGTGGCAGATGTGTACAGATGGAGGTTGTAGATGCGTTTTCGGTTTCTATAACACATTCAGTAGTTTTAAGGAGGACGTCACACATCTGGAATTGCCCAAGTCAATACTAAAAACATCCCTAAAACCATACGTGAATACTGCATGACAACGTTTGTTCTGTAATGATCTCAGAGGACTCCCTGAGAGAACAAAAATATATCTGTAGATAGATTACCTCTCCAGTACAAGGTGCTATTTTTTCTGATAGTTGATTTAACATTGAATGTCTGATGTTTCCATGGTACAAATGTAACGTATTTTATATGGTTTGTCTGTGTTAAATGGTTTAAGTGTTGAAAATGGTTTACCTATGTACCGAGGTCTTCAACTCTCTCCTAAGGGACCACCAGTCATTCCATGTATTTATTTTATTCCAGAGCTAGCACACAGGATTAGACTTGTCAGCTAATGATCAAGCCCTTGATCAGTGAATCAGGTGTGCCTCTTCAGAGCTACAACAAAATTGTGTGGGTCCTTGGCAAGGGAGTTAAAGACCTAGGTGTTTACACATAATCCTGTGTTGGTTACGTTTTCAAATCTAGTGCATTTTCCACATAGATTCGACAACCCAATATGTTGAATAGTCAGTGAAACAACATTTATTCAACCAGTTTGTCTCCTGTTTTTTTACGAGGGACAGTGTGACCAGGCAGGACCTGCAGAGTGATTATGAACAAGTGTTTACTTACCTCAATTATTCTATTTATTCTCCATCTTCTCACATAACACTCCCCCCTTCAAAATACACTTCTTTTCACTGCAGCATAACCTGTAGCCCCATTGTCCTATAGTACAACCTACTAGGCTGTACTCTTCCTTTGTTGGAAAAACAATGATATTATTTACTAAATGTCATAATGGGGAGTGTGGCTATTTTAAAAGCGAAATTGTCATTAAAATCAATGTCATTGGAAGCCCACGTTGAAACCATCTAAACAAGAGAACATCATGCCTGTATGGGATTGACCCATGATCAGTTGAGCTGCATCAGAGAAGAAAAAGGCAAGGGGGGGTTATCTCTTGCTGAATCTGTCCAGAATAAGCCCAATGCATTTTAGTTTGCTTGAGGGGTCCTAAGCTTGTCGGAATGACTTTCATGGTAAGGCCGGAGACATGATAATCTCATTATTATACAGGTCTTTGACTGCACCATCGGGGTGCAGCAGAGAGGAGAAAATTACTTACTTTACTTTTGGAACCGTAAATTATTGCTTTACTTTTGGAACCGTACAGCTTCCGACCCACAATATAATTGGTCTAAAATGCAAACCAACTCACGTGTTCAAGGAATAGATTACCCACTGGGAATTCAAACTGTTTGACATCTACCTCAGGACAATTGTTTATTATTTGATTGTCTTTTCCTCGGTGGTTGTTCGGTTAGTAGAGTAGTAGTTAGCGTAGCGTTTAGCATTGGGACAACAAGTGAAAGATGACTACTTTGAATCCTAGAGCTGACAAGGTAAAAAGATCCATCCTTGGGTAATGTAAATTGTCTAGAGTAATTGTTAGTAATGGATAATGTGCATCTATGCACTTTTGTGTGTGTAATTATGACCAAAAGAAGTACCTGCCTGAGTGCAGTGATGGTTTTATTAGTATGGTTGTATTATCAAACTCCCATTACAGGAAAATCTAGACACTACACAAAGGGAGCCAATAAATTGCTGTGTCGTTTTGCAAAATGGTAGTCTCCTTGATTGCTCCTATGCAGAAGTGTATGCAGAAGTGTGTGTGTCCTGGACGTTTGTAATGCGATGTATAATTTCTTAGAATTTCTTGGCGAAGCTGTGTGGGCAGTATTGTCCCTTAATTCTTGATCTACAGTATAGTCTGGGCTATTCATGAAGTAGCTTATTTTGCATTAATAACTTAATAAAATATTATTGAATTTTCAAACCATAAACTAAACAACATAGTAGCCTTATTATAATTCATCTCAGAAGTATGGGTAATTACAAGCTATTTTGAGTCCAAGAGTAGAGATGTTTGTTTTTCATTCAGTGGCCAATAGCTGATAGGCGTGAATGCATTTAAGAAGCAGATTAAATTGGTATAATGTTGCATGTTAAACTGACCAGTAAAATCGTGTTTACCAGGGTGTGTTTTTTCATTAGACCTCTCCATCTTTCACATGAGCATGTGGGACGCTAAAAAGGCTAACAAAAATGGCTAGGTTACTTATTAACAACAAAAAGATGTCTTTGAAGGTAAATACATTTTGTGTTTGAGATGTGCTGTTCCCAGATAGAGCTTTGATGTTAATACATGCAACATTTCAATTTCTAACCATGCTAATTAGGACATGGCAAGTTCACTTTCTCATCACTGCTTAAAAACACATCTCAAGGGCAAGTGTGCTGTTCACATCAGCTTGTAGGATGTCTAGTTTACTGTGGATTTAATGAAAACAGACGCTACATTTGGGAGCCAACATGAGATGTAGTATATTCAAAAGTAGAATTAATGATAACATAACCAAAGTTACAGACTTATACTAGTCCCAGTCCCACTGCAATTTAACTTTAGAGTGACTTTTTTCATTTCCGAGGGCTAACCAGGTACATTTGTGTGGACAGCTCTATCCGGGGAAAGGACGGCAAATATGTGGACTGTCGTTAGAAAATGGTTTGTGTGTCTGTTCACCTCAAACAAAGAACATGACCCAAGTCGATAATTCTCGTGGGTTAGTAAAAAAAGGCTTGAAGTATAACCTTGAACCTGGACAAGAATGGACTGAGGGGTAGTGGCATATAGACTGGTGCATTCTACCAGCATGCAACATGCCTCCGCATGTGAGCGTACAGGTAGGCGTTCTTTAGTTGAGACCTAACCCTAACCCTTTTGTAACTCTGTTCACCCAAATAGCTAATTGTTTTCCCAATAAGGTTTACCTGAACCCTGAAGAAAATTAAACTCGCTTCATGTAAAGCCCCAACTTCGACCATTACGTCAGATTGTGAAATGCTTGTTTAAATAGGCTGCAGTTTGACCATGTCTAATAATTACAAAGGGTCATTGAGGTCACCTCAATGAGGTGAGGGAAGAAAATGTCATGTATCTCCTGAAATTATTTGGCTTTTGTAGCCAAATGTTGTTTTGCCTTATGTGGTCTATGAAAAGATGCCTGGACAGTGGATGCTGGGGCTGGTTAAGTTGATGTCCCTCAGTTACAGCCCACAACCCTCTTGGCTTATCGTCTGGCACATGGCAATATAAACTGAAACGTCATGTAAATTATTACTTTTCTTCCTCTCCATATCAACAGCTCCAGATAAAATTACAGTGAAGAGGAGAACCTCTGTTTTCACTCAGCCAAATGCATGGCTTAGACCTTTGCCTTCAACAGCAAGAACTTGCCAACTTACCAGACAGGGAAGGTTTATATTCCAAGGACTCAAAAGGGAAACATAGCTTTTAGGCAAAGACTACCTACCTCAGCACATCATTTGGGGTGAAGAGCTATATTAGACTGCCTCAGTGGAGATGTAATGATGACTGATACTAGTCCACTTAACCAGATTACCTTCTTCAAGGAAAGAAGATGACAACCTTTACAAGCCAAGAGCCAAAAGTTGACCAAACCCCAAAAAAAGACCACCACAGGAAAGCAACAGAGAAATGACAAGTAAACACACACAGTTATCTCTCCTATCAGTAAGCAACAAGTACCAGGGCTCAACTCTGATCCAGAAGACACACTTCTTTCCACACAGCCAAGCCAAGATCAAATACTTCACCCACAGACTGAGTACAAGTCTCCTGGTATTTTGATGTATCCAGGTCTGTCTGTCTTTTATAATTTCCTGTTGTAAATATTGATTCATTGTTAAATGTTGATTGTGTACAGAAATCATGTGTCTTGTTGTTCTGCTAAAGAGCCCCCAATCGATTCTTAAAAGTATTTCCTTGAGATGAATCAATAATCGCCATTGTTCTAATTTTTGTCTTATATGAATTCCTAAATCTACTCAGAATTCAGATTTTACTAACTAGGCAAAAGACCCGTGCCCTGTTAGTAATTTCAGTAATAATTGTACACACTACTTAGTAGGGTGTCATGTGACCTATGACCAAATATGATAGGTGTGGTAGAGATCAAGGTATAGATACTAAATAGGTGAACTGTTGGAATCATGGAAATAGAAGACTTCTACTGACTGTGAGAGTGGGGATGGTATGACCCAGCAGCAGCCCCCGACTGGCGCCAGAATACAGGGGAATCAGGCATAACGGGAGCACCTGGGGGAGTCATCTCTCTCTCCCTGTCCTTCATAAAACAGGTGCAGGCAAACGGCGAAGGGAGAGAGAGATCGCACAGAATGGAAACCAAACGCTGCACAAGGCAGCAGCTACGAGCAAGGATTTCCACGGCGCCGAACGATCCTCTTTTTGCTTAATGTTGGGTTAGAGTAGCGTTCCCTGTTTATGCTTTAGTATTGCCCCCTGGTCTTACTTTACTCTCTTCAGTTTATAATGCAAGTGCCCTCCTGTCTGTTACAATAGAACAGGCAGGAGGGCATTAGAAGACAGTGTTAGAAGTGCTTTGTTTAGCCATTTTTCCCCTTGTCACTTTTTAAGATCCGCTTGGACACGTTTTGAGGACTTATTTGACAGTTCCCCTTTTTTCGGTTCATTGGATTATTGTACGTTTTTGCTCTTGCTTGGGGTTTATTTGAAAAGAACATTTAACAGTCAAAAGAAAAAAAGAAACTGTCAATATAAACAACACCTGAGGACCCCTTCTGCCTGTAACTTGTTTTATTCCACTGTCCCGCAACATTTTACAGTTCCGGCAAGCCGGTCCAGTTACTTGACAAGCAAAGTGGCAAGCGGCATCGTTCTTGTTTGAAATAATTGCTTGACTTTATTTGACCTAACAGAACAGCACGCAGGCTAATAGGGAATTTAACAGCGAGGAAGTGGAAGGGGACAGAGCTTGGTGTGGGCAGGAAGCGGCAGCAAGTAAATAGAATAAACTACATAAACAGACATTACTCGCGGCTGAAAAGGGTTTCAAAATATTCCATGCACTTAGGAAATGAATATTGCACATGTCAATAAAAAAATTGATTATCATCTTTATATTTTAAAGTAAGTAAAGAGGAAAGATGAGGAGAGTGTTGAATTAGCAGTGGGCCAGATTCTAGCCCATGCTGCAGCAGTGTATGTGATTCAATGCCACGACTCAGTTAGACCAGCCATTTGCACCCTTTTTCCGTTTTGGGCCTATACCACTTAGCCTATACAGATGCTAATTCACGTGTGTTTTCCTCATGTTT